>VZSE01015015.1:0-10431 GCA_013398275.1 Promerops cafer
TTTAAAATATTTTTTGTTGGTTTCCCCCCACCCCTAATTTGTGGGACCATTTCCTCCCTGACAGAGGTATTTCTATGGGATTGCTATGCATCTTTCTTTCAGGCAGTGAAAGAAAACCTGACAAAGCTGTGCAATAGCAAAGACTGTGAAAAACCAAACCAACAGAGTAATTAAATTATTTTTTCAAACCCAAAGTGTTCTTACTGCTGCAAACTCTTGCTGTGGGGTGAGAGCTGCAGCTGGAAGCCCCCTCCTACCCCAGCTGGTTCCTTTGGAGCTGCTGCAGCTCCAGCAGCACGTGTGAGGTAAGCTGGGCTTAATTCCTTCCAGCAGGAGCCTAGGATTTGTACTGGATCTATTTTTTCATGTATTTTTGTATGACTCAAGCTAAGGAGTGCTGAGCAAATGTGCTTGTACAGGAGAAAGACTCTGCAGAGCCCCCCAGGCTTTGCCCCATGGCCTTTGCTGGCAGCAGTTCTCCTCGTGGGAAGGCTTTTCCATGAGGAAATGATGGATTGGACAAGAGCTCTTTGTATATTGTGTACAGACTCACTGCAGATGTTGGGTAATAATTTATGGAGTTTTAATTGCATGGACTGCATTGCTGCTTTTTGGAGACCTTCAGCCAGAATTCCCAGGTTTTCCCTCTGGAATTCTGATCTGTATATATTGTACTGTAGCTATCCAGATGGATGTTTATTGAAAGGAACTGCTGCAGGTGGTTTTAGAACTTTGACATGGGCAAATAAAAGAGCAAATAGTTCCCAAACTAGGTCGTGGCCTCGTGGTTTGGTGGTTTCTGGGCTTTTTCTCTCTTCAGCTTCCCCTCAAATTTGGATTCCCAAGGCTGGGAGGGACCTTGGAATGTCATCAGTGCTGGTGTGAGGTAGGAGCAGGTCCTCAAGGACAGGGTGGGATCTGCTCTGCAAAACCCCTGGAGTATTTTTTGCCCTGTTTGTGTCTCATGGAGAAAAGGGACAGGACAAAGAGCCTGGAGCTACAAGAGGAAGCTCTGTGGGGCTTTGTGCTTTTCTGAGAAGTTATTTTGGTTCCAGATCTGCCTCCTTAGCAGAGTTCAGCTTTTCCATCCCATGCCCTGGACAGGTAAGGGTGTTCCTGACACATGGAAAAGGTTTTGATCCCAACTCCCAGTGCTGGCAGTCCTGGGTCCTGCCTTGGGGAAGGACATTTCCCTTCCAGGCTGGCTCTGCTGGGAATTCCCTCTGGACTCTGAATTCCTCAGGGATGATGCTACAGCCCCTGCTGTTAAAACTTGGATTTAGCCCATGGGAGACACTAGCCAGGGATTTTTATTCTCTTCTTTCCTGTGGAGTGGCTGCATCCAGGTGCTGCAGAAGACAAAGCAAAAAATGGAGTTCAAGTGTGAAATAACCCCAGATCTGGGTCCTTCCCTTCCTCAGTACAGTTGATGGGATGAATTCCCTTTTCCAGCACCACAGCACCCATCCATACTGCAGAAACCTCAGCTTTATTCATCACTAATTTACAAGAAATCACAGCTTTTGCCCCCAGAACAGTTGCAGGAAACACATTCATGAGAGCTCAGCAAGCAGGAGGAGAGGGGGGGTTGCTTTTCCCTCCCCACATAAATTGGGTTGAAATAAAAAGCTTAAATGGAAAAGGAAGTGAAGAGATAGAAACACTTTAGAACAACCCAGAAAAAAATCTTTGTGGGAGAATGAATCATAAAATGTTTGTGTTAGTCTTCAGCAATGGAATTTTGGAGATGTTGTGCAGTGTCTTAGGTGTGTGATGAAATGTTTGAAATTTCAGACAACATTTGCAAGTGTTTGGCACTGGGAGAAAGGCAGGATGTGCTTAGAGGTACTTCTGAAAACATCGTGAAATCTTCCAGGTGTGTTTTGCTCTGCAGTTGTTTCTGTTGTGGCTGAGGGGGCCGGGAGGTGCCGGGGGAGGTGTCCTGGCCCCGGGGGAGGTGTCCTGGCCCCGGGGGAGGTGTCCTGGCCCCGGGGGAGGTGCCCTGGCCCCGGCAGGCTGGGCTCACACGGCCTCCACGTAGTTGGCCGGGAGCATGCCGGTCTTGCCGGTTCTCTGCACGGTGCCGTACATCCAGCCCTCGTCGATGGCCTGCACGTTGACAATGGTGTCCCCGTCCTTGAAGGACACCTCGTCCGCGTCCGCCGCCGTGTAGTCGTACATGGCCCGGAACGTCTTCTGCAGGGACAGAAAGGACACGGTCACACCCTGAACGGGCCTGGAATGTCTTCTGGAGGGACACAAGGGACATGGTCACACCCTGACAGGGCCTGGAATGTCTTCTGGAGAGACAGAAAGGACACGGTCACACCCTGACAGGGCCTGGAATGTCTTCTGGAGAGACAGAAAGGACACGGTCACACCCTGACAGGGNTGGAATGTCTTCTGGAGAGACAGAAAGGACACGGTCACACCCTGACAGGGCCTGGAATGTCTTCTGGAGAGACACAAGGGACATGGTCACACCCTGACATGGCCTGGAACATCTTCTGCAGGGACACAAGGGACATGGTCAAACCCTGACATGGCCCAGGACCTCTTCTGCAGGGACACAAGGGACATGGACAAACCCTAACATGGCCTGGAACATCTTCTGCAGGGACACAAGGGACATGGTCACACCCTGACAGGGCCTGGAACATCTTCTGGAGGCACACAAAGGATCACAAAGGGACATGGTCAAGCCCCAGCAGCCACAGAGGGGACAGAAAGGGACATGGTCAAAGTCTGGCATGGCCCTGAATGTCTTCTGCAGAGACACCAAGGGACATGGTCAAACCCCAGGGCTTGGGAATTGGTGTCACAGCAGGGTCTGGCTGCTCCTTCAGATCTGGCTGTGCATTCTTCTCCCTCCCTGAGTCCCTTGGGTACCCGAGTGCCACAACCCCTGGGTGTGCTGGTGACACTGAGCCTGAGGGTGGTCCTCAGGGTGGTCTTGGGCACCACCAGCTCCAAGGGTCACTTTTAATTTGTTGCCTCCCAGCAGTTTTTGGAGGTGATGCCATTCCCACTGTCCTTTTCTCCAAGAGGCAATCTCTGAATGAGCATTTGTTCCCTCTCCTCAGTTTTCAAGTGTTGAGTAGGAAGAAGAGCTCATTCCAAGCTTCCAGGTGCTCATTCCAAGCTTCCAGGTGCTCATTCCAAGCTTCCAGGTGCTCATTCCACATTTCCAGATGCTCATTCCACGTTTCCAGGTGCTCATTCCAAGCTTCCAGGTGCTCATTCCACGTTTCCAGGTGCTCATTCCACATTTCCAGGTGCTCATTCCAAGCTTCCAGGCCCAGGGGAGGCTCTGTCCCACTCAAGTCCCTGTCCCACTCGGTTTCATACAGCGCTTCAGCCCCATGGACTGGAATGTCACCAACCCAGTCACGCATTAACACTATTAATTAGTGTTAATTATTAATTAGTGTTCCCCATGGGCTGTGACCCCTCCAGGTCCCCCAGATGCCCCCCTGGAGCCGTGTCCTCACCCCAGGGATGCCCCAGGGTTACTCACCCCAGCGGTGGAGGGGTGGGAAGGCACTGAGGACACCGTGGTTTGCTGGGTGGCCACTGAGGACGAGCGTTGCTGTGGCAACTCAATGGTCTTGACCTGCTTGTAGCCCACTGCAGGGGAGGAGAGAGTGGGGTTATTATGGGATGGCGATGGAGCTGGCCTGGATAAAGATCAGTGGGGGTTATTATGGGATGGTGATGGAACTGGGTGGCATCAAGATCAGTGTGTGGGGGTTATTATGGGATGGCGATGGAGCTGGTTGGGATCAAGATCACTGTGTGGGGGTTATGGGATGGCAATGGAGCTGGTCTGGATAAAGATCACTGTGTGGGGGTTATTATGGGATGGCGATGGAGCTGGTTGGGATCAGGATCAATGGGGGTTATTATGGGATCGTGATGGAGCTGGGTGGGCTCAAGATCAATGGGGGGTTATTATGGGATTGCGATGGAGCTGCTTTGGATCAAGATCAATGGGGGGTTATTATGGGATTGCGAGGGAGCTGGTTGGGATAAAGATCGGGACAGGCCCCGGGGGTGGGTGAAGGTCAGTCTAAAATGCGCAGTTACAGCTGTTGCTCGTGCCCAGCTCGGCGCTTTGGCGATGCGGGTTTTGCCGGTGCGGGAACTGCCGAGCGCACTGCCCCGAGCAGCTGGGGACGCTGCCTGTCGCCGCGGGGTGTCGCTGTACCTGTGGCCGTGGCGGTGAAGAAGCCCCCGTTGCTGTAGTAGGACAGGCGCTGGTCGGTGCCGTCCGAGGGCTCGGACTTCTCGTCGGCCGCGCCGCTGATGCTCAGGGCGCTGGCGGAGCGCGAGTGCTCCCGGCTGCGGCGCTGGGCCTGGACTGGGGGACAGCAGGGACAGTCACCAGCCCTGGGCTCTCAGAGCCACCGCCCCTGGGGCTCAGAGCCACCGCCCCTGGGCTCTCAGAGTCACCGCCCCTGGGGCTCAGAGCCACCACCCCTGGGCTCTCAGTCACCACCCTTGGGCTCTCAGAGTCACCAGCCCTGGGGCTCAGAGCCACCACCCCTGGGCTCACAGTCACCACCCCCGGGGCTCTCAGAGCCACCAACCCCGGAGCTGAGACCTCATAGAACCCAGCCCTGCTAAGCTCGACTTTTCCATGATCCCACTGTGGTTTTATAGTTCCATAGTGGGATTTCCCAGTGGTTTTTTAAGTATTCCATGCTGAAGTCCTGCTCTTCAATATTCACAGTATTTTATCCCTTCTCCAGCCTCTTTCCCCTTAGTCCTGTCTGCTTCCAAAATTTTTGTTCTAATTATCCTGCAGTTTTCTTCCTGACACAGCACTGGGCCATCCCCACAGTTTTCTACCATCCAGGTATTTTTCCTCTCAGGAGTTAAAAGAAAGGTCACTGAGAACAGCCTGTTCAGTAATTCCAAAAGGAAGCACAGGTTGTATCATGGCAGCTGTGGATCATGGAAACAATCCTCCTCCTGCCTCTGTTGGATCATTTTATGATAGGAAGATTAATAATGTATTTTTTGAACATAAGTTACACTGGTGAGGAGCAGCTACAGCCAGTTTCTCTTCTGTCCCCTGTGTCCCTTGGGGTCTCTCAGCTCTGTTTGGCACCCAGACCCACCCTTGCAGGGGTTTAAATCCCATTTTTCCCCTGTGGAGCCTGTGGGACACACCTGAGATCATGTGCAGGCTCCGGGACTGGATGTTGTCCTCGGCGGGGTCGTAGTCGAAGACGGAGCCGGGGTTGGTTCTCCACACGCGGAGCCCTGCAGGACAAAGGACATTTCCTGAGGAGAGGCTGAGCAGCACAGCCTGGCCTGGACAGCAGGACAGGAGTTGTGCCCTCCCCAGCCCTGGGAGTGGCCAAGGCCAGGCTGGACGGGGCTTGGAGCACCCTGGGACAGTGGAAGGTGTCCTGCTCATGGCAGGGTGGGACTGGATGAGCTTTAATGTCCCTCCACCCCAAACAAGTCTGGGACTCTGAAAAATCACCCTTATTTTATAAATCAGTGCTTCTCAATTCTGTAGCACGAATTTGGCTTTTTTACAATCAATCTACAGCAAGGTATTTCTCTAACAGATAGAGATGAAGTTCCAAATAGAAGTAAGAACCATAAATGCAGTGTGACATTAGCAAGGTGGGGACAGCAGGTCACGGGTGATTTACAGCTGCTGGGAGAGAATATTTGCAAGAAGGACTTGGGTGAGAACATCTCCAGGTGATGATGAATTGGACTTGATGTGGCTGAGCTTCAATTAAACCCCTCCTGGAACAGATATGTCCAGGTCTCCTGACCTGTGAGGTTCTCCTGGTCCTGGTCCACGCGTTTCCGCTCCATCTCCACCACCCTCCTCTGGATGCCCCTGTAGCTGATGTCACTGAAGTCCTGCATGTTCTTCTTCACGCGCTCCGTGATGGGGTCGGTCACCACGGGCGTGAAGCTCCCTTTGCTCTTCTCAAAGTCCTCGTGGTACTTCACCTGCAATTCCAGAGGATTGTGATTCCTGCTTCCCTCGGGGGCATTTCCAGCAGGGAAGGCCCCTGAACTTTGGCTTTCCCAGTCCTGAGAGAGCCTAATCCCAGACTTGCTTTAGCACTAAAGACTTGGGTAACCAAACCTGGTAGGGCACGTTGTCCTTGCTGCCCAGCAGGGTTATTTCTATGTTTATCTCCCTTCCCAGGGGAAGGACACCCCTGGAAGTGCTCTTACAGTGGAGATGTGCTTCTGGGTCTCCCGCACGCGCCGCATCTCCGGCGTGTCCAGGACGTAGGCGGCTTTTCCTTGGACTTGCTTCCGGAAACTGTCGGAGTAAAGAACCTGCCAGGGGAGGAGGAGGGCAGGACTTACCTCTGGAGCACCAGGCTGGCAAAGAAGGGCCAGTCCCAGATTTTTATCCATTTTTTTATAAGTGACTCTTACTGAAGAACTGTGATTTTATACGTCACAGAGTATTACAGCAGTAATTTGAAATTTAACTGGTTTAAAACCCCCAAGCGAACCCAATTCATCACAGAAACACCAGGAAGTTTTAAAGAATTCCCCGTGGCTCCATATCCTTCCAAACCTCTCCTGTCTGAGGGAGGATTTTGGGGATGAAATGTTCTTTTCCTGTGCTTCACCCACCGAGCTGATGTTCTCCTGGTTGCGTTTGGCTCTCTCCATCTCCGGGGTCAGCGGGGTCGGAGTTCCCTTGGCCATGTGCTCCTTGTACAGCACCTGCAGGGCACAGACACGGGCACACAGCTCGGACTGGAAGAATTCCAGCTTTTCCTGGGAGTGGGGTTAATGTTCAAGCAAACTCAGCCCTGCGGAGTGGAAAAGATCTCGGGAAACAAAGCAGCTGGAAAGTTATTGGCAAAAGGTAAAAATTAAAAAAAAAACCACAAAGGGAAAATAGGCAAAAATAAGGAAAACTGGGAAAATAAGGCTGAATTAGGTGGAGTTTGGCTGAGAATGGTTATTTTTGACACAAAGTGCTTGGCTGTGCTTGCAGTACCGAGCTGATTTGTTCTTGGTTCCGCTTGACTCTCTCCATCTCCGGAGTGACCGGGCTGGGAGTGGCCTTCCCTAAACCTTCCCTGTATGCAACCTACAGACCACAAAGGAACTCAGTCACCAGGGCACATCTCCACAACTGGGATGTTACTGGCTTTACACTCAACACCAGCCGTTAGGAAAGGGGGGAAAAAAAAAAAAAAGTCAGGAAAAATCGTATTAACGAGTTAAACGACCAAAAAATCCTTTACAATTACAGTACTTAAGAGGCGACTTTTTAAAGAAAAAATTAGAAGGTTAAATAAAACCAGGCAGAGTGAGGTTATTGAGAAGAGCTCTGGGACATCCTCTGGAGTTAAGCAGTGCAGTGGGAGGTTTGGGGAGGGTTTTCCTGGGGGAGTACCGAGCTAATCTGCTCCTGGTTGCGTTTGACTCGCTCCATCTCGGGAGTGACGGGCGTGGGGGTCGCCTGCCCCACGTTCTCTCTGTACAACACCTGCGGGACAGAAACAGCAGCCCGGGCTCTTAAACGACCCCAAAGCACCCGGCTTGGAGCACAAATTATTACTTTGTTACCAGATTTCAAAACCTCAAACGTTTAGTGCTGCCAGGAGGGGTGAGGAACGGGGAGGGGAAATGGAGGTTTGGGGTTAAGGGCTCTATCCAGGTGCCGGGGGCTCCAGAGGCTCTGAGGTGCCTCTGGCTCCAAAAAGCTGTTTAGGAAATGCTTTATTTATCTATATTTGAAGCAATTCGTGATCTTTTTGGGAGGGAGGTGGAAGTTTTGTTGCCACACTGCCCCAAATAATGATGTCAGGGCTGAGTGCTTTTCCCTGAAGTCAAATCTGGCTGGAAATCCAATGAAAGGTGAAACCCTAAACACAAAGAGAAACCTGAATATCCCTGGAAAACCTGGGCTAGTGGGAGGTAAGGGAATGAAATGAGCTCTATGTCCCTTCCAACCCAAACATTCCCTGATCCCCAGCATGGGATCCAAACTCTTGAGATGGTCTGGATAGAACCCACAAATTCACAAACTGAGTTGTAAAAAAGGCCTAAAATTCTGGATCACACCATTAACACCGAAGTAATCTGGGTTTAGAAGGAGCAATTAATGTGCAGAAAAAAAGAAATACATCTCTTTTTAAATTAAAACCAGCTCTGAGTGGGAGTTAGGCTGTTACTTGATTAAGTTGAAGCACAAAAGGAAACCAGAAATTTCTGGGCAGGTACCGAGCTAATGATCTCTTGATTGCGTTTGACTCTCTCCATCTCGGGGGTGATGGGGGTCGGGGTCACCTTCCCCACATTTTCCTTGTACAAAACCTACAGGATGCAAGGGAGTACCCACACGTCATTGAAAAGGAAAAGAAAAAGAAAAACAAAGAGAAAAACAAAAACACACCCCAAAAAAAAAAAAACCCCCCCCAAAAAAAAAAAAACCCCCCCCAAAAAAAAAAAAACCCCCCCCAAAAAAAAAAAAACCCCCCCCAAAAAAAAAAAAACCCCCCCCAAAAAAAAAAAAACCCCCCCCAAAAAAAAAAAAACCCCCCCCAAAAAAAAAAAAACCCCCCCCAAAAAAAAAAAAACCAAAAAAAACCCCAAACAAAAACCCAAAAAGCAGAACAGACAAACAGCTTTGGAGCCTGAGTTAAGGCTGGGGCAGGAGGAATTGGAGCTTTGCCATTAATGTGGGACACAGGAATGGGCCCTGGCTGGAATCATCGGCGTCAAAGCACAGGTGGAGTAAGAAAGGGTTAAAAAATACAATCAGGACAACAACATCCATCCCAAAAAAGGGATTTTTTTTCCTAGTAAAACCCTGCCTGGGGCAGCGCTAAAGAGAAGCCGGCGCGGTTTGCGGTGAGCACGGGCGGGGCCTCGGGGCAGAGTCATTGCAGGGGTTAATAAGCGCAGGTTGCTGATGCTGCAGCCGGGTTAAACACTTCACTCCGGTTTTAGGAACTTCTCCTGGTGGAAGTACCGAGCTAATGATCTCCTGATTGCGTTTGACTCTCTCCATCTCGGGAGTGACGGGGGTGGGGGTGGCTTTCCCTATGTTTTCCTTATACAACACCTGTGGGACGAGAGAAAGCCCCAGTCAGTAAGAGCTCTCCCCACACATTCCTTTCTCCTCGGATTTAGTTCCCCAGGCGGTTTTAAAGCGGGTCTTGGGCGCTGTTTTAGTACAGGAGTAGTTTGGCAGCCTGGCTTGAACCTGATAAATGGGGTAAGTACTGCATCAAAGAGCACAAAATCCCACTGGAGGGGCTGAGCGCGGCAGGAAAACCCAATTAACTGCTTTAAAAGAAATGGCAGCACTGCAGAGAAAAGGAGAGGAGTTTGAGCCGGTTTAGGATTAGAACAGGACATTAAAATCACTCTTAAAACCAAGATCAACTGAACCGGGTTAACACTTCAACCTGAGAAAGCCACGAGTGAGGAGTGAGCCCTGCTCCGAGCTGCTGTGGAGCAGGGGCAGCGTTATTTTGGGACAAATCCTTCTCCAAACGGTTAAAAAGGGCTTCCAAAGAGTTAAAAGGTTTCGACTCTGGGTTTAAAGAGTTAAAGGGAAGTTTTGCTCTGGGCAAAGTACCGAGCTGCAAATCTCCTGGTTGCGTTTGACCCTCTCCATCTCGGGGGTGACAGGAGTGGGGGTCCCTGTCCCCACGCTCTCTTTGTACAACACCTGCACAACAAGAAACCGTCCAAACCCATCAGCAACCTCAAAATTAATTAAATCCCAATTTTCCGGCGGAACGGGAGCTTTTAAACCCCGACTGCAGCCTGCTGAGAAGTCACACCCTCCCTCTTCCACGGTTAAACCAAGGCACGAAGAATTTTAGACATTAAAAAAACCCCCACATATAAAGGGAAATTGGAACAGGGAACAAAACGGTTAAAAACATTTAGAATAAATGTTTGTAAATCATTCCGAATAACGGAAATATTTGTAAATAACCCCATCAGTGGAGACGCGGGAGGTCAGTGACGCTGAGGAACACAGCGAGGAAGAGAGGATGTGCTTACGAGCTGGTTACGTGGGAAAAGGAGAGGAATTTGGGGGTTTTAAGGAGCGGAGACAAAGGGACAACTCCTCCTGCCCACGACACCGAGCTCCTGGTCGCGTTTGACCCGCTGCAGCTCGGGAGTGACCGGGATGGGGGTGCCCGTGCCCAGCTCGTCCCGGTACAGAACCGGGAGAGCGGCGGGGTCGGGGAGGGCCCGGGCCGCTGCTCCGCGCCGAGGAGAGCGGGGCGAGCACCCGAAAACCACGAACAAAGCGGCTCTGGGTCCTGGCCCCGCCCGCAGCGCCCCACTGAGCGCCGGCAGCGCTGCCGCTGCCGCTGCCGCTGCCGCGCGGGGAAAGGCGGCACCGCTCAGCCCACGGAGCACGGCTGGAGGCGGGAAAAGCGAAATGGACGGGCGGGT
>VZSE01015029.1:186-12867 GCA_013398275.1 Promerops cafer
TTTTCCCGTTGGGTTTTTTTTTTCTTTTTGTTGTTGTTGTTGTTGTTTCCCCCCCCTCCCCTATGCAAAAAAGAGAAAAAAGAGACAAAAAAGAAGAAAAAAACAAAAAAGAAAAAACTGACACACAAAAAAAGATTAAAAAATGAAAAGGAAAAAAAAAAAAGACCAAAAAAAAATGTATAAAAATTAAACAAGCTATGCTTCAACTCCAGCTCGCCTCCGCCCTTCCTTCGCTGCCCCGGGGGAACTGAGGCACGGCGCCCAAGCGGGGAGAACACGGGTGTCCCAGCGGAGGAGGAGGGCACGGGGGGCACTTGGGAGAGCAGAGCCCTGCCAGGCACTGGGCACCCATCAGCGCAGAGGAGGGACCCCCACCCATGGCCCGGAGGAGGAGGGCGACAGAGCTGGGACCCCGCAGGGCGCACCCCCAGCCCCAGGCGGGGAGAGGACATGTGGGGACAGGACATGGGTGGGGGCAGCCGTGGTTCACGTGGGAGCTCAGAGCTACTGCCACGTCCTCTGCTTCCAGCCCTTGGCCACGGGACGTCACCACCTCGTGCGCGTGACGTCATCGCCTGGTGGTGTGACGTCATTGTCCTCACCCGTAGGTGAAGCTGCGCTTCACCCCCGCGGTCCCCACGGTCCCTGTCCCCAAGCACTGTTTAGGACAGCAGTGGAGGCGAGTCCCCCCAGCCCCGCCGGTGCTCCCCAGCCCCCTGTGTCCCCTCGGTCCGAGGTGCTCGGGCAGCGATGTGGCTGGACACCAGCTCTCGCCCTGCCGAGGTCGCTGAGGTCTGCCAGTTGGAACTTGCCATTGTCCCCTGCCCTAGTGGCACCCGGGGGCGCCGGACAGCCCCCTCCCCAGCACGGTGACACAAGACGCTTGACGCCGGGGTAGGCTGGGGAAACCTTTATTGGGCACGTCTGGGGAGGGGGCTGTCCTCGTCCCCCCGGGCGGAGACCCCCCGCCGGCCCAGGGCTGGGGGACACGGGCAGGCCCCGCTGCGTCCCCGGCCGCCGCCCTCCCCAGTCAGCTCCGGCGAGCGGGCGATCCGTGCCGGGTCTTAGTCACAGCCGGGGCGGCCGTGGGGCGGGAGGTGCCACGGTGGCCACGGCTGTCGGCGAAACTCGGCGCGGATTCCCGCCCCGCGGACGGGGTGAGGGTGCGGCGCCCGCCAGAGGTGCTCCGGAGCGGGCAGAGGGGTGCGGGGGGCACTCAGAGGGACGTGGCCTTGCTCTGCTGCCTGTCGTCGCTCAGCTCATCCCAGTCCTCAGCCGCCGGGTTGGCGTGGCCGGAGCGCCCCAGCCTGCGGGAGGGAGGGAACATCGGTCAGCCGGGCACTGCAGGGGCACGAAGGGCACCGCGGCCGTGCCAGGGGCACGAAGGGCACCGCGGCACAGCCGCCTCCGGCCATGCCAAGAACGTGGCCACCCTCGAGGGAATCCAAGCCCCGGTTGNCCGGGGGGGGGGGGGGGGGGGGGGGGGGGGTGACCCGGTGCCGCCCCGCGACACCCGGGCTGCGGTACCTGTCAGTCGCCAGGGTCTCCGGGCAGTCGTTCTCCTTCCTGCAAGGGAAGAGAGGCTGAACGGTGCCCGGGGACAACCCTGCCCCAGCCCATGGCAACCTTCCACGCCGTTTTCCCCTGGCCAGCACCCCCCGGCCCCCGCACCAATCCAACCTGTGCGTCCTGAGATTCCAGAGCCGGTTAACGAGCAGCACCACGAAGACGATGAAGAGGAAGACGACGACGGCCGTGAGGCCAATGAGCCACGGCTGCATCACCTTGGGGCCTGTGCCTGCATGGCCAGGGGACAGGGAAGGGAAAAGATGGGGATGGGGACAGCTTCAGGGGACCTCTGTCCTTCAGGGGATGGGACCCCCCATGGGATGGGACATTGGCAGACACTCACTGTTCCCCCTTCCCACTGTCCCTTGGGTACCAAGGAAGCCACCCCCGACACAGCTCACCTGTCCCCAGCACAGTGGGGAGCACTGAGGCAGCTGCTGGGTGTCTCCAGATCTTTCTGCTCTGCCCCCAAAAGTTACTGTAGGAGCACTGGGACAGACTGGTCCCACTGGAAAGGTCTCCCAGGAGCTGATCTGATGCCTGGGGGGGGAGCCTGGCCACCTCCCCAGGCACCCCAGGGCACAGCAGTACAGAGGGTCATGGGGGCACCTACCAGACTGTCCCTGGGCGGTGGCAGCGAGGACGAGCAGGACCAGGAGCGAGAGGGGCTGCAAGGGCTTCGGCATTTTTGGGCGGAGGGCTGGGGCACGTCTGGATCCTGCTCCTGAAGGTGAGCTTCTGTCCCCTGCTGCTGTCGTGCCTGCACTCTGCACCCAAGGCAACAGGCGCCTTTATTGGCCCCAAGAGGACAAAGTGGCACCAAGCACCATGGCAACGTAGTTCCTGTCACCCCTGGGAGGTGGTACCACTCCCCTGGCTCAGGCACTGGCACCCCACAGCACCCAGTGGCCACCACCTCTGGAACCACAGTGGCAAAGGACAGGCATGTCCCCGTGCCCAGGACTGGGGACCACCCCCAGGGTAGGCAGGTGGATGGAGGCAGAGACAGAGAGCTGGGTGGGTGGGTGGGTGGGAGCACAGGTGGAAGAACAGATGGGTGATGGGATGGAGAAATGCCCACCCTGTCTGGTTCCCCCTATCCCTGCTGGCAGGGCTGGGGCAGATCCCATAGCGATGGGGCAGCACAGATGGGTGGGCAATGCCAGGCCACCCCCAGCCCTCCCCTGGGCACGAGCCAGCTGCCCCCAGACAATCCCAGGTGGGACCCCATCATGTCCTCAGGGAGTGAATGCCCACATACTGTCAAGGGTGAAATACTGACAGGGTTAGCTCAGGGAGACCATGGCAGGGTGCTCACCCACCAGAGCACAAGGAAAACTGAGGCAGAGGGTGGCCAGCAGCACCCCAGGGAGGGCAGTGGACTTTGGCCAGTGGACTTTGGCAGGGCCACCCTGCCTGTGGCAATTCCTCAAGGGGTGAAGGAGACTGGGGGCACAGGGATCCAGCCGCAGCCTGGGTTTAAGACAGGGGGTGCAGGTCTATAAAACAGCCCCCATCCCCAGTGCCCTCACCCAGAACCCAAGTGAGGTTTCAGGGTGCTTTGTCCCCCAAGACTGGTTTGGGGCCATCTGTGGGTGCCACTGAGCATGGTCTGGCAGTGCCAAGGCACTGAGGGGGTGGTGGGGGCACAGCCAGCCTCAGCATCCAGCTGTCCGTCTGTCCCTACCCACGTGCCCACGCTGACTTGGCCCATCCAGAGGGGTATCCATGTCTCCATGTGCATGTGTGCACCCGTGTCCATGCCCCCTGCCACCATTGGCAGTGCCCCCACGCCATGGGGTTGCACCCCCAAGCACCCACCTTTATACACCCATGTGCCCATGGCCAGGGGTGGCATGGCTGTGCCAAGGGGTGTTGTTACCCCAGGCAAAGATTGGGTGTCCCAGCCCTGCCACCCCTCATGCTGTGCGGGGCCAAGAGCCGAGCAGGGCTGGGGCAGGTGGCTTTATTGACCTGACAGCACAAGAGGAGCCCCAAGAGCAGCACTAGGGCTGGGCAGGGAGGGGGAGGCTGTGTGTCAGTGCTGGGCAGTGCCTATGGCCAGGGCCACGCTGTGACCCAATGGTCAGGCAGGGCTGGAGGGTCCTGCTGGTGGCAGGGGTGTCCCCTGACCCTAGAAGAACCTCTTCTTGGGGGAGTCGGCAAAGGAGATGGAGCTGCGCGGAGCGAGCGGCCCCAGCGGGATGTCCGTGCTGGGCAGGATGCCGGTGCCTTTGTCCTCTGTCTTCTGCTCCACCAGCACCTCGTCCCTCTCCAGCCACTCCGCCCCCGGCACGGTGGCTTCGGCCATCCCTGCCTTCTCCTCCAGCTTGGGCCCAAATGCCCAGTCTGCAGGGGCAGAGACGGAGCTGTCAGCAGAACCAGCCCTGCCACAGCACAGTCTCAGGTGGGGGGGGATCCCCCCCTTGCCCACCCCAAAGCCCGACCCTGCTGTGGGTAGCACTCACCGGCGAAGTCGTGCACCAGGTCCTTGATGAGGTGCCCCACAATGGCATATGCCACCACCAGCACCAGTGTTGCCGCCATCATCAGGTACAGGACATAGCGGGGCAGGTGGATGCTGTCCAGGGCAGGGGGCTTGTAGTCCACGTACAGCACCCCGTCCTCCTCGGGGGGGGACTGCAGCAAGTGCCGTGGCCCCCATGCCCCCCCAGCGCCAGGAAGGGGGATACCCCCTGCCAGGGCCATGGCCAGCTATCCCGGCACCCCCACCCCAAGCCACCAAAGCCTCTGCCACGCAGGTGACTGCAGGGGGGGAAATGGCATCAGGGTCCACAAGGCTCCTCGGTGCTGGCAGCTCACAGGGACAGTGGTGTCCCCACGGCTGGTGGCAGTGCCACTCACCCGGCAACAGAGCTGTGTTGCAGAGAAGGAGCTTAGCACCTGCTAATCCAGGCACAGCCCGGCTGCCTCAGCATGGGAGGTGACCAGTGGGCTCCAATGTGGGTCAGGGTCCCCAGATCCTGCCCCTCTGGGAGAACCACTGGTACCCCTGCCCCCCTGGGAGTGGGGAGTCACCTGCAGCTGGAGAACCTCGAAAGATAGGGATGGGGAGGGATGCCCGAGGTCTTTCCTCCCTCCCCTGGACTGGGTTAAATCCCTCAGCAGGCCCTGGATCCCCGGAGCAGATGGCAGAGATCCCAGAGGACACAGCATCCTTGGGGCCAGAGGTGATGGGCAGAGGGGATGGGGATGCAGCCTCAGCCATGGGGGCTCCCACGGGGCCCCCTCTGCTGTACAGTGAAGCAGCCCGTGGCAAGAGGCTGACGCCTTCCCAGATGGCTGCCACATGTCACCCAGCACCCAGTATCACCTCCCCAAGGCAGAGCTGCCTGCAGAGGGGTGCCGAATCCATGCTTTCCCTGAAAGCAATTCCCCCCAGACCAAAAGGGTGCAAGGTTTAGCCCAGACCAGCAGCAGCTTTGAAGAAACCCCAAACCCTTCCCTTCTAGCACAGGCTAGACTGGGAGGGGTGAAGGTGCTGGTGGGGTTCAAGTACACTGGGTGCCAAGTCAAAGCTCAAGGTTCAGCCCTGCTCCACTCCAGCACCTCCCAGCTCTGCTGCACCAGGTCACCCCTGCCCAGATCTCAGCCTCAGAAATGCATTTTGTTCCCATTTTGTCTTAAAAGGTGTTTGGGGGAACAGAGACAAATGTTGGCACAGAATGATTCGACACCCCAGAGCCCGAAGTGCCAGCTGGGTCCTGCCCATCACCCAGGGGCTACGGAGGGTGAGGGAAGGGGGACAAGCAACCCGTAACAGCTGCTGACTCCGAACAGTGTGAAAACATCAGATGTCTGTCCCCAGCGCTGGAAAACTGCAGTCTGGAGCCCCCCACCCTCCACATCACACACAGCTGACCCTACCCACAGCACTCGGGCACGTGTCACTGACTCTGAGTGTGTACAGGTGACCAAAACTGGTCACATCTTGACTAAGAGCCCTTTCCACAGGGTTCTGAACTGGGTCAGATGGGGCCATGGCTAGGGCTGCCTCTTGGCTGTGTCCCTGAGCACCAGAGCCCTAGGGATGCTGAGCTGGCTTCAGGGACTAAGAGGATTGATTGAGCCTGGGAGTGACTCACACGGGGAGCCCTTGGACAAGGGGAAAAGGTATGCCCAGCAGGATGCCAGGCCCTGCAGGGCAGTGGGACCTACCAGGGCACCTCAGACAGACAGACACATCCTCCTCCCCAGGGCTGGGGGTTTCACCTCATGCCATCACCCCACTCCCTGTTCCTCCCAATGTGGCTGGACTCAATTTTAAAGGTCCTTTCCAACCTCAATGGTTCTATGACTTCATTTTGGCAGCCTCCAGGCTCCTGCCTGGGGCTTGACCCCATGGCACTGGGTGCACTCCACACCTGGGCACAAGTAAACCACAGCTCAACTCACTCCAGCTTCCTGTGCCGGTGCTTTATTCCCTGCCAAAAACCCCAAACCCCAGTGCCCAGGCTAGGCTGGCTGAGGGATTTGGGTGCCAGCAGCAGCCTCAGCCCTCCTGGCCCTAGTTAAACACAGGAGAAAGCCCAGGCAGGCTCTGCCTCACCCTGCCCACCCTAACGGCAGCGCCCTTCCCTGCAGAAAAGAACCCCAGCCATATCTCCCAACTTTGCCATGAAACAACCCCCATCCTGGGCAGAAGCTGCCACAGGCTCAGCTCCAGCCTGTCCCAACAGGAGAAGCCAAACCCACTGCGCGGGCGAGGAGGGCCCCGGCTCAGCACCAGCACTGAGAGCAATTTTGAAGCATCCTAACAGCACAGCCACAAGAGCGGGTGCCCAAAGCCCATCCTAGCCCCCAGCAAAGCTCAGCTGGGGAGAATGGAGCTGCCGACGTGGCAATACCAACCCAGGGCAGGCCCAAGCCCTGCGGAGCTGCAGCAGGCTCTGACGTGCCAAGCAGAGCCCACCTGGTCCAAGCCCCGAGCCATGCTGTGGGCAGGCAGTGCTGAACCTGGCAGGGAAAAGGGGTAGATCCAGGAAACAGTGGCTGGCGAGGAGTGGTGGGGAGGCAAGTAGCAGCTCAGCCTGGATTTGGAGGGAAAAGGTGGTTGTAATTGTGCCAGAGAGCAAACCCAGTCCCTCCTCCAGCTCTGCACGGCAAGGCACGGATCCGCGCCAACAGAGGTGGTCGTGAAAGCGCCACTGGCAGCAGGAGGGGGTGGGAGGCAGCACACCCACCCCAGTGCCCCCAGTCCAGGAGGAGGCTTAGGAGGAGGCCTGCAGCTTGCAGAGCCCGTCGGCGTACTGGAACTGGGCGCCGTTCTCATACTCGTACATGTCCAGGGCCACCTGGCAGCTCTCGCGCACCACGCGCTCCTCGTCGCCGGCAAAGGCACGCAGGGCCCGCAGGCAGGAGGGCCGGGCGATGGAGCCCAGCGCCTCGGCGCACTCGTGCCGCACCATGGGGCTCTCGGCGCGGCTGCGCAGGGCGGCCGTCAGCTGAGGGACACACGCCTCGTCCTGCAGCTGCCCCAGCACGTACCCGATCTCATGGCGGAACAGCGCGCTGCCGCAGTGCAGCCCTGCGGGAGGGGGGACAGTGAGCTGGGACACCCCAAAATTCACCAGAATGCCCCAAAACACACCAGGACGCCTGGAGGGAGCCCCCACCTGAAAGCTGGGGATGCCAAGGGTCACTGCCCCAGCCCCATGTACAGGAAGGGGTGTCCCACCCTGCTCCCTGATCCCATCCTGATCCCTGATCCCAGCCCTGTCCCAGTGCCTCCTTTGATGGCAGCACCCACCCCTCAGCAGAGCTGCTGCCCCGCACCTGCCCAGGTTCTGCCCCACCACATGATGTTCCAGGGGATGGCAGCGTGGCCAGGGACTCCAGCCCTCTGGGACCAAGCAGCTAGAGCAGGAGCTGACAGATCCCATCTTATGGACCTCAATAGTCCCATATGGCTGGAGAGACTGATCCACTTCCTTCGGGCTGGGGGTGGGTCCAAACAGTTCCTGAGCTGTGGTCTGCCCCTTTCCCACTCAGAGACATTCCCCTCTCCAGAACTATACCCAAACATCAGAATCCCCTGACTTTCCAGGGCAGGAGAGCATGACCCCAAAAACCCTGGGCCAGGTCTGACAATGGGTCAGACCAGCTGGTCCCAGACCACCATCACAGTTGGTGCCCTCCCTCCCTCCCTCAGGGAAGGGGTCTGGAGGGTGGCAAGGGGCCTCTGGAACACCAGAGACCACCCAGCACTCTGTAATATAGCAGGGAACAGCAGCCCTAAACACAAACACGTGAGAGCAGCTCTGGCAGTCCTGGATTCGGGAAGGGCTCATCCCAGATTAGCCTGGACAGACCCACAGCAAGGACAGGCCCTCACCTTCTGCCAGCGCCAGCACAGCAGCCTGGCCCCCCACATTCCGTAGGGCAAACATGGCCCGGTAGCGGTCAAACAGTTCCTGGGACTCATCCAGGAGGATCTCCCGGAGCTTGGCAACATCGGTCTCCTCAGCGGGGGGAGCAGGATCTACAGACAGGTACGGGCTGGTGCCTGGCTTCTCCTTGTTGTTCTGCAGCCACTCCAGCCTCCTCACGGCCAGCTGACACGTCTCTGCCACCTGTGGGGACAGGGATACAGCCCTGGCTGCAGAACAGCCCTGGACAGCGCCAGGAGAACCCCAGCATGCAGCAGGATGCCACTGTGATATGACCACCCATCTGCCCAGGCGGGACCTGCCTCGCCCTCTGAGACCAGCAGTGCTGCATCCCAGAAGAAATGACCCCTCAGGAACCTCACCTCAACCACAGGATCCTGGGAATACTGTTTCAGGATATCCAGCACGTCAGGGTTCCCGATAGCGCCCAGGGCCTCACCTGAAGGATGTATCAGAATGTTATCAGTGTGTCTGTACGAGAAGAACCCTGCTGTGTCCTCTGGCAATGCCTTGCCTTGCTCTAAGCACAGACACAGGCCTAACTAACTGATCCCAAATGGGGCAAACGTGGGCACAGGCTGGATTGACCAATTCCAAACAGGACAAACACGACAGAAGAAGCCTGGCCAGCAGGAACAGCAGGGCCTGGCCAAGCTGTCCTGTCAGGTCTGGCCAGGGAAGGTGGTGAGATGTCATGTGACTCAGGGTTTTACACCCAAGCCAGATCAGGCCCTCATGAGCTGCTCTGCACAGTGGGGGAAGCACCCCAAGCCCCACTTGCCAGCCAGCCCCTTCCCCTGCCCCCAGAGCTGCAGGAGCTGCTGCCCTACCTGCCTCGTGCCTGACCATGGGCTCCTGGGCCGTGTCCTCCAGCACGCGGATGAGCACCGGGATGGCCGCCTCGTCCTGCATCTGGCCCAGGCAAAAGGCCAGCTCGTGCTTCAGCAGCGCCGAGCCATCCCCAAAGGCACGGCTGATCCACTCCACGGCCGCGCGGCCGCCCAAGTTCCGCAGGGTGAAGAGGGCGCGGAACCGAGCGGGCAGGGGCTGCGCCGCGTCCACCAGAGTGCGGCCGATGGCCTCCACCTCCTGCTCCGTCACCATGGCGCGGGGGGGTCCGGGCACACTGCGGGCTCTGGGGGGCTCCTCGGTCACGCTCCTGCGTCCGGGGAAAGGAGTCAAGGTGCGCCCTCAGCCGCCAACGGGTCTTGTGGCCAGGGGCAGGGCGGGAGGGAAGGGCCGTGGCCCGGCCTGTGCCGGAGAACCGGAGCCCGGGGCCGGGGCTGACCCCACAGCGCGTGTCCTCGGACACTCGGTTTCACCGGATATCCGGGACGGATATAGACCCCCTGCCGCGACCGCGCTAGACGGAGCCGTCGAGCCAGCGGAACCGGGGCCCGAGAGGAGCTGCCCGGGCCGGGGGATATCAGGGCGGTTCGGGGAGGACCCGGCGCTGCCGGCGCTGCACTCACCGCGCGCCGCCATCTTGCTGCTCCGCCACGTGACCGCCCGGCGGCGGCGCCTGCGCAATGCGCACGGGCGGGGCCGCCCACGAGGGGGCGCTGCCTCCCCGCCACCTGAGGGCGCTGCGGGAGGGGCGGGGGCCGCTGCCCACCATGGCCGGGCACGTTCGGCTCCGGCCGGGCCCCGTCAGGGATCGCAAAGCGGGGCAGAGGCACAGGGACCCGGGAACTGAGCCACAGAGCCCTCCGGAGAGGGGCCGGGGGTGCCAGGCTGGGCAAACCCCACCCTGGAAGGGCTAGGCAGTGCCAGGCTGGGCAAACCCCTCTGGAGAGAGGCTGGGGATGCCAGGCTGGGCAAGGCCCACCCTGAGAGGGGCCTGGGGATGTTCCAGGCTGGGCGAAATCCCACTGGAGAGGGTTTGGGCAGTGCCAGGCTAGGCAAACCCCCACCCTGAGAGGGACCTGGGGTGCGAGACTGGACAAAATCCCTCAGGAGAGGAGGCAGGGCTGCCAGGCTGGGCAAACCTCTCTGGAGAGGGGCCAGGTGTGCCAGGCTGAGCAAAACCCTCAGGGCAGCACATCCCTGAGTTTGTGGATGCAGTTTAATTCCAGGCTGGTGTCAGCCCTTGCAAGTCACTGCTCTGCCTCTTCCTTCCCTCTCCTTCCCACGTGTGTTTACACAGCAAATTTCAAATCTTCAAAGGAGTTTTGCCTTATTTCAAGGCTCCTGCTGATTTTGGCCTAATGGAGAGGCCTTGAGACAGAGAAAAGGGAGATCCCAGCAGCCTCCCCCTCCCAGCCCTAATCCCCACTGTACTCCCGCAGCACACAACACACCACCAAACAGTTTAGATCCTGGGAGAGAGAATGGGCACAAAATACATTCCACTGCCTGAAACCTCCACAGCAAACCCAGCACGAGCGTGACACGGCCGCCCCTCCCTGCCCTGAGCCCGCCTGGTACAGCTGGTAGCACTGGGCCAGTTTGCCAGAGTCCACAGTGAGTGTGCAAGCAGGGATGTGCAGGGCAGTTGCTCCCCAGGCCCATCAGCCCTCCCCGCAGCTCTCGAAGTACTGGCACATCAGCTCACGCACTTGCTCAGCCCGGTTGTCCTCCATGGCGGCTGGCGCGGGCTGGCAGGGCTTGGGCAGCTCGGTGGGCTCGGTGCCCTCCAGCCACTCCTCGTTGAAGGGGTTGTCGTGGGCCTCGCAGACGTTGTGCAGGATGCAGCAGGCGAGGACGAGGGTGGGCAGCAGCTCCAGGCTGCAATCGTCACACTTGAGGAGGATCTGCCAGCGCGCCTTGAGGCGCAGGAAGGCGTTCTCGATGACGCTGTGGGCCCGCTTCAGGCGGTAGTTGAACTGCAGCTGGCGCTGGGTGAGATTCTCGTCCTCCTGGTAGGGCTTGAGGATCCAGTCTTGCAGGGGGTACGTGGCATCACCCAGCAGCACGTACTTCTGTGCCTTCCCCATAAAATGCTTGGGAGGGTTGGGGCACAGCCGGCCCTCCTTGGCCAGCACCCACAGGCTGGAGCTCTCCAGGACCGCGCTGTTCTCCATGCTGCCTGGAAAGGCGGTGGAGACGTCCCAGAACTGCCCCAGCCCATCCACGGTGGCCTGCGTGAGGATGGAGTGCCAGCCCTGGCCATTGCAGTAGTCGGCGGTGAGGCGCAGGGGTGGGTGGATGGGGATGTGCAGGCTGTCCAGCGCCCCGATGCAGTGCGGGAAGCCCCAGCGCGTGCAGAAGATGCGCGCCATGTTCTCCAGCTCCTTCTCATCAGGCAGCCGGAGGTAAAGCGGCTTCAGCAGCAGGACGACAGCATAGCTCACCTCCCGGACACAGCTCTGCACTGTGGAGGGTCCCACGCCAAAGAGCGGACTCAGAGTCTGGTACTCCACGTTGGTGGCCAAGTGCCACAGGGCCACAGCCACCCTCTTCTCCAGTGGCAGGGTTGGGTGGAAGTGGGCACTGTGTGAAGCCAGCCCAGGCCGCAGCTGGTTGCAGATGTAGAAGAAAGTCTCCTTGGACATCCGAAACTTCTCCAGCCAGTCCTGCGGCCCAAACTCCTTCAGGACCACCCGCTCCCACCAGTCCGTACTCCTGAGGCTGGGCCAGGCACGAGGGTAGAAGCAGCAGCTGGTTCTCCTCCGGTGAGCGATGAGGAGCTGCAGTAGGGGGGAGACAACAGCGATGTGAGACAGTGCTTCCCTGCACTTCACTGGGACCCCCTTCTGAACACCACCCAGCTCAAGAGACTTGCTCAAGGCAGGAGGATGGCCAGTGCCAGGTGGACAGTGGTCCCAACTGGTCTAACACCAGTCAAATCTTCCTGTTCCTGGGAAACCTCACTGCAAACCCACCAGGCAGTAGGTGTGACTCCAGACAAGATGCTCAGATGTTGCAGACAGAGTTTTCTGGAAAAGCTCCTTTTTGGGGTAGCCACTCCCTCTGGGGGTTTGTATTTTAATGAGTGTTACTGGATTTCCAGCTGCTGGGGGAACTATGGGCTACGTCCTGATTTGGAAGGGGGAGAGAGCATCCCTCAAAGGTGGGAATCATAATTTGGAAGGGGCCTCTCCACAGGAATTGTTCTTCTGTTATTAAATTCTACAATGCAACTTTAAAAAGAGGCTTTAGTCACCTTCTTCAGCCACTGCCCAGGCCAGCAGGTTCCTTGTGTTGCCCTCCAGCTTGTCCTTGCTGCCAGAGATCCTTTGTATTCCCCATTGCCTCCCCCACTTTTGATGTCACCCTCTCCTTCACATCCCCATGTCCGCTGCATCCACCATCCTTTGTGTCCAGGATCACATCCCATGTCCTTCAAGTCCCATCCTTTGTGTCCCTGTCTTTGTGTCCCACAGAACCCGCACGTTCCCCATCCTTTGTGATCTCTGTGTCCATGTGTCCTTCCAGTCCCACATCCCGTGTTTCGGGTCTCACATATCCCCCCCCCTTTATGTCCCCCTTGTGACTTCCCCGTGCTCCCTATCCTTCCCAACACAGTCCTTTGCATCCTGCCCCCCCGCCACTGTCCATTTTTTGTGTTCCTGTGACCTGTGTACCCCTTGCCCCAAATCCCCCATATCCGTGTGTTACGTCCCCCATCCTGTGTCCCCGTGATCTGTCCCGCACCCCCCCATCCTCCACGTCGCCGTGACCTCCGCGCGTCTCCCGTATCCCCCACCCTTTGTGTCCCCGTGACTTCAGTGCATCCCCCGTGACCCCCCCATCCTTTGTG
>VZSE01015148.1:0-14263 GCA_013398275.1 Promerops cafer
TCTATTTGCAAACAACAGGTCTAGTATAGTCTCTCCCCTGGTGGGCTCACTCACCAGCTGTGACAAAAAGTTGTCCTCCACACACCCTAAGAACCTCCTGGACTGCCTCTTTTCTGCTGTGTTAAGTTCCGAGCAGATGTCTGGTAAGTTCAAGTCACCTACAAGAACAAGGGCTGGTGATCCTGAAACATCCTCCAGCTGCCTGTAGAATAAGTTGTCTGCCTCTTCTTCCTGGTTGGGTGGATGATAACAGACTCCCAGCAGGATGTCAGCCTTGTTGTCCTTCCCCTTAATTCTTACCCATAGGCAATGGTGGAACTGGGCTTCCACCCATGGAGGACTTGATTCCAGGTGTACTGCATGCCCCTCCAGGTGAACACAAACTGTGGCCTGCACTCTGCTGCTAGAGGAATGGAGAAAAACCCATTACCAATGTCAATAGTGGCATACCACTTCGCTGCCTTGGACTCCAGTTCATACTGAAGTTCAAGTATGTGCAGCACGGCAGCACTCAGTGATGCTGTGACTTCATTCAATCCACGATAGACCACTGTCAGTCTCCATTCCCCATTAGAGTTATGCACAGACCATATGGGGCTATTGAAGGGTGAGTGAGTCTTACTGACCACTCCCTGGCTCTCCAGTTCATGGATCATCTTATGGATGGGAATCACGGAGTCTCAGTTTGTGCGGTTTTGCCAAAGATATACTGTCGTAGTGGTGACTGGTACCATCTGTTCTTCAACCCTTAGGAGTCCTGCTCAAGAAGGGTCCTCTGACAGACCAGGCAAGGTGTTCAGCTGTTTAATTTCCTCTGTCTCTACAGCAGCTATCCCAAAAGCCCACCTGAGTTCTTTTGGTTCTTTGGAATAGCCACTCCTGAGGTAATCAATACCAAGGATTCACAGGGCCTCTGGACCAGTCACATTAGGATGTTTCTCCCACTCCTTCCTGGTCAAGTTCACCTCAGCTTCCAACAGAGTCAAGTGCTGAGATCCCCCTGTCACCCCAGCAATGGAAACAGGTTCTGCCCCCAAATGTCCTGATAGTATCAGAGTACACTGTGCACCTGTGTCAACTAAAGCCTTGTATTTCTGTGGTTCTGATGTGCCAGGGCATTTGATCCACACAGTTCAATAGACCTGATTTTCGCTGGCCTCTCCCTGGCTAGAGGCAGGGCCCCTCTAGTCCTGGCTATTGTTCCCTCCCTGGGCGTACATTCTGGAGGTCCCTTCAAGGGGATCAGACATTTTATCCTCCCTTCTATTATGCCTAGGAGCTTGGTCATGGGAAAAGGGAGCTACATTCATTCTTGTAGAACTCCCCCTGTTAGTAGTTTCCTCTTTTTGTTTACACACCTGAGCTGCTAGGACAGAAGTGGATTTTCCATTCCATCTTCTCATGTCTTGCTCATGCTCACACAGGAAGAGCCACAGGTCATCTCGTGGGGTGCATCCCCTCTCCCTAGCTGGGGGACATCTGCTTCTGATAACAGGGGTTCTGGTATGTATTGCCAAAACTTGAACAAAGTCCTCTTTAAGCTCCTTGCTGATTTTTTTAATGGGTCTCTTCAATCCTCTTCTATAATTTCCGCATATGCTCAGTCAAGTCCATTTCCACAGCTGAGATTTGGGCTCGTGTTGGGGCATGGACAGGATCTTCACATGTCCAGAGCCTTCTTGTCACAGTGCCCACTGTCTTATTCCCCTCATTCCCTTGCAGCATTGTTAGGAATTGGTAGTATGCCTGTGTCCTGAGCCATGCGAGTTTGAGCCACATCAGTGCTGTGCATTTTACCAGGTCTGGACTCTTAGTGGTGTGGTTACAGACCTCTACCACAATCACTTCTCAGAAACACTGAATTCCTTGCTCCATAGTCTTTGAAGGGCCTTGCTGAAGCTGAAGATATTCTGGGCAAAGGTATCTCTCCTTCACAGTTATTAGGAGTCACATCCAGAGACTGAGAGGTTCGGGCCACCTTGCGATCCCCTGGTCGATACCCACATCACATGACAGACATCCCAAGTGTCTCTCTTTAGTACTGTCCAAAACTCTACCATCACCTGCGGTGTCCCAGACTCAGATCAACCTGCTCAATATAGACTCCTTGGGTCGTCAGGTTAGGTCTTTCCTCAGATTGCAGAAACTTTCTAAGGACAAAGACTCAGTGATTATTTCCAGTTCTGACTCCTCTGCTGGCTGTGAGGGTCCTGCCTCCCCATCATCATCCACCGGGCCAATGGATTTGGTCCTATATTTCCTCCTCTGGACAGGGGTGATTGCTATTGGCTTAGGCTGCCCTTCTGGTTTAACTGCAGCCTGAGTGACTGTGGTGTCTGCCGATTTTTTTTCTCCTTCCCCTCTGGCTGTAACTGCTGTTGTACAGTAATGAGCAGCAGGCAATAAGCATTAGCCAGGGCCCAGAATAGTGCAATAAGCTGCATCTCTTTGGAACTGTCATTGCAATTTTCTTTCGGATATTTCCTCACCTCAGCTGGGTTCTGAATTTGTTCAGGGGGAAAATTCCAAACTATTGGGGCAGAGTATTTCTTCAGGACCTGGCCTATATCTGCCCACATACCATGCCACTCAGGATTTTCCACCACTGGGACAGATCTCTGGGAAACCTCCCTGGTAATCTCAGCTCTAGTTCTAAACATGCTGTAGGCCATATAGAGGAGAGGTAACAGAACTAACAACAAAAATATGGCATCTTTAACATCCAGAGGGAAGTGAACATTCTCAAAAGGTGATATGTCAGACCTAAAGGGAGAGAAGGAGGTGAAAGGCTGGGAAAAATCATTCCCTACTGTCCCCCCAACAGGCTGGGTGTGTTTATTATAAACCCCCAGAAGTAGCAGCCAAGACCAGGACAGGCAAACAGCAACAAATACACATCCCAAATAATTCTCATTGCCTCTGATGCTATCTTTACATAAGCTGATATCACAGAGTCTTTCAACAAAGCAATCCTGGTTTGTGTCCCTAATCCAAAAAAGATCCACATCTTGGGCAAAATGTCCCATATTTATGGAAAAGTATACATGCCTAGGTGCCACAGGCCCATAATTAGATTGGGCAGCATAATGACCAGTGAGTTCTGTACCCAATACAAAATTTTCAATATGAAATTGTTATTTTTTCACTTTCTCATGCCCCTTAACTTCTGCACCAAATTTGTCTTGGTTTAAGACAATTTAAGAGATGAACACTCTAAAATGAGTTACCTCCTCTTAGTTTCAACCAATCCCTTTCCACCACAAAGGAACAAATACGAGTACATATAATTGAAAAATAACAGTTTACTAACAAGCAAAACAGCGACAGTCAAAAAATAACAGTGAATACTCACTAGATACAAAATCGCTAAACCTCACAAACCCCATAGGAACAAAGAGACACTCAAAAGCAGGGGTACCAACCCCTTTCAAGATGGCAGCCCCTGCTGCCCACCATATGTAGGGAAACAAAGGGAAAAATGGCGCCACACACTTTCCAAGATGGCACCTGCCACTGGCACCTGTGCGGTCCAGGCAATAAAGGAACAAGATGGCAGCAAACCTTCCCAGGATGATGGCATCCTCCAGGTGACCATGCGGTCCAGGAAGCAAAGGGACAAGATGGCACCCTTCACGAAACCACGCAGTCCAAGAATCAAAGGGTCAAAATGGCAGCAAACCCTCCTGGGAAGGTAGGAGCTTATGAAGCAGTTCTAGTGGCAGATGAGAAGTGCTGGCGTGATGATGTTCGCTGAGAGCCAGATTTAATGAGCTCCCAGCAAGTTCATCACTTTTGGGTTTTGTCTAGCAATCTTAAATGGCATAAAAATTAGCAGGACAGCATTAGTGAGAGAGTTTGAAACAGAAAAATGTTTTAATAAAGATGAAAATAACAAACTCTTAGAGAGAAAAGTCTGTGCTCCTGATAAAACACCCCAAAAATTCCCTGAGGCCCTTTGTTCAGTCTTCTTTTGTAGTAACGACCGAGGTGGGATCTTTGTCACTCTGCCCAATAAGGTAGCAACAGGTTTGAGATGAGGTTCAGGAGATCTTATGAGGTGTCTTTGTGCTGGCACACAGCCAAATAGGGAAAGAACTTTCTGGCTTTTTACCTTATTAGTAGGACAAAGAGAAAAGCCTCAAACTGTTCCCAATGTGGAAACTCCTGTTACAGATGGGGTGCACTGCTACACTGGCGTGTGTGGGGTCAGCTCTGCTGCCAGCCATGTCTTCCTGCTGGACTCTGCCAGTGTTGGTGTTCATGTCCTTCCTGCTGCGGGTGTGTTGGGGGGGAAGAAGTGGTCTGTCACCACTGGTGTGGGGTGACCCAGCCCCTTGGGACTCGTTCAAGCTTTGCTCTTGATAGAGTTTGCAAAGTTGTCTCTGAAAACAGTTTCTAGTTGCGAAATGCAGTTTTTCCAAGTTGCTACAGTTGCAAGCCCAGAAACCTACCTGTAGCAGAGCCTCTGCCTTCGGCAAACCCTGACAGGTAAAAAGAGAGCGAGCTGCCTGGGAAAACTGATTTTAAAGCATGTATGGTACCCCCTCCCCCAGTTCCGTTTACTGGCTGCAGGGTCTTAAAGAGACAATATCAATGTTTGGGCACAGATAGATATGGAATACGATAACATTTTGGGTTACCCACGTGTAGTGGTTTTGGTTTGCTAATTTGAGTTTTTTGGCCAAAGCACTAATTAAATGTAGTGAGTTTAGCATTGGTCAAACGCCAGTGCCCCGGCTAAAATTATTTATTCATTTTTTGCTGTGAGATAAGGCTTAGGAGGAGGAGCAAAGCAGGCTTAAACTTTAAAGGGTATAAAGAAAAACTTTATTAACAGAATTAAAAGAAAAATAAGAAATTAGAATAAACTTTTAGAACACTACTCTTCCCCCTACACCTTTTTTTCTTTTTTACTGACAACGTAAAGAGATAAAACTTGGGATTTTTAGTTAATTTACCACCTCTAAAACAGTCTTTCTTCAGTTCACTTAGGGAGAGGAGTGTCTCTTGCCATGCTATGGAGACTTTTCTACAAGAAACAGTTCTCTTGTGGCTTCAGTGTTACAGGGAATCAGCTGCCCAGGAAAAGAAAATTTTTCCACAGTATTAAAGTTCTTCCTATGCCTTTTAGCTTTCCCACAGCTGCTTTCATGGGCTATGTCAACTTATGGGGGTACTATTTTAAGGATGAGCTGTTTAAAAGCAAAGGTTCTATTCATCTATCTCTGAGATCATCTTCATCTTTGAGAACAGAGGTCTTCTTCTTCCTTGGGAGCAAAGGGTCTTTATTACTTTTTTCTTTCACTGTTCAAGCTTCTTATTTGGATCACAGCTACTTCAACATCTGCTTGCTTTAGCATGGGTGCTTTTGCTCATGTCTACAGTTTGAATGCTCCACCCCCCTATACTTTTCATGAATTACAGAGATATTCTAGTGTATTATAGTCTATTACTATAGAATTTCAGCTTAAGACTAAGGTATCTCTTCATTCTGTTCCCTTCTGGGATTTGACTCTTTTTTTACTGACTTTGGTGTTTTTATGTTGTTTTTCTATGTGTTTTTACCCTTTCCTTTTCTCTCACTCGAGAGAGGATTGATGTTTGCAAGTTTCATTTGTGCAGTAAAAGAGTTAATATCTCACCCTAGCCTGCGAATGCTTATGTGATCTCTGCTGGGCGGCAGCAGTGGAGCTGCTCGCAGTGATTTTGACTGAATAATTTTTTGTGGTACTCGGATGGTTCTTTTAGCAGCATGATTTTGGCTGCTATGCTGAGGGGGCTGTGTGGGAACTCAGCAGTAGCAGGAAACAGCCAGGCAGAATCTCAGCAGCTCACACCGCAGCCCAGCCTGGCCTGGCCCAGAGCTGCTCCTGGGGCAGGGCTTAGTGGCGGCAAGATGTTAGCAGCCCCACAGCCTCAGCCAGGGCCCCATGGCCTCCACCCCCACCCAGTCATGGTGCCAGGAGTGTGGGGGGGGGAACTTTTCTCTTCAAAAGCGGAAAGCAAGAGAAAGCTTCCCAGAGTTTGTTCGTTTTTACGTGTCTTCACAAAAGCATATGTAGCTTTCTTAGTGGTTTAACAATAGTGCTAATCCTAAGAGCTAATCAGCTATTAGTTTTGCCAAACACAGAGGAAGCTGCTAGCAGTTCCTCACAAAGAATCACTTCCGTAACTGATTTTTTCTCTTTAACTAAAAACTAAGCTATGCTAAACCACAACACCACGACAATAAGTTTTCTAGTCAACTCTTCTGGCAAGAGAAAGGGGAGACCATGTTGGCTATGTAGAACTTTAAGTGAAAGTAGGAACTAAATTTGATTTTTAAATTCAGCTAGAAGTAGCAAACAAATAGGAAGAACAAGTTCTTTCATATGAATATGTATATTTTTTTGGAAAATTTAATTCATTTCCACAATATTTAAATATCTCTGCATTTAAAGCATACATTAACTACTGTGATTATAATCATAGCAATAACTGGAGTAAAACTTGTGTAGAATGATACAAGGTGCTGTTGTATTGAAATCTAGTTCTGAATTAATATTAGGATATATAATTCTCTTGAATTGGATATTACCCAAAACACTAAATTCCAGGGCCTGATGGGAGAAAATTGAGGACAAATTATATTGGAAAATCAAGGTGGTAGGCAACCACTGCGGTAGTATGAAAACATAGAGGATTATTGTGGCTGAGTGCTTCTTGCACTGTTCTAGATATCAGTTAACGAATTTGAGATAGTGAATTATGGAGTTTACAATCAGGAAGCCTCTTTAAAGAGAGCATGATTTAGCCTACAGCTTTATTTCTGGTGGTTGATAATTCCTCTTGACATGTGCATCTGCCAAATTAAACAAAGGCAGATCAGAATTCGCTCTTCAATATTCTTTTAAAAGCATTTTTCCTGTATTTAATGATGCCTTAAGATTTTAGCTTTTATATTTTTCAAATCCTATACTGCATTAGTGCATAGCTCTTAACTCCATATAAAGTGTAGTTAACTGTCTTCACATTTTAGTTAGACAAAACAATCCCTCTGGGCCTGTGATCCAAGGACATCCCACAGCCTCAGGCCCCAAAAAGTGTAAACAACAGTGAATTGGGGGGCAGCAAACTGGGGGCATATGACTTCATTACCTGAAGCTGTAATTGGAGGATTTGTGCCTGATATGCAAATAGACCAAACTTATATCTGTCTGAAAAACTTGTGACCATGGTCCATCTTGGGTGTAGCCTTTGTGAGGCTTTTGACTGCCCAAGGTGTATCTATTGAAGGCCTTTAATAAATATCCACATTATTCTCTTAACTCTGTCTAGCCTCTGTTTTAGGTAGCCACTCCAAGGCATAATTAACACCAGCAAAGGAAGGCAATCATAAAAGCCAGTATATTTGTAGAATAATATTGCATTCTCTTCTACTTAGGATAGAAAACTGAGATGTTTGCAATTGCATCTGTTTCATGCCACCACAATGTTGATAAAATAAGTTGTTAAAAATGTTTTCCACCTCTGTTTTTCAAGGATATATTTGCAACTAGAGAGCAACCAGGCGGACCAGCATTGAAGCTGTTGCAGCCTGGTAATAAAATAATTCAGGTACTGTAGTAATCTAATTAACTAACCTGTGTCACATACCAGTTTATTTTTAGTTTGCAGCTTTTCTTAGACCAGAACATTTAATTTTTTATATAGATTGCCAGTATCTTTTTCAGAAGCATTTTTATATTCTGGTGTGGTGGGTTGACCTTGGCTGAATACTATGTGTCCACCAAGCCATTCTATCACTCCCATTGTTACCAAAAATCGGTAAAAATAAAAACTCCTTAACACCAATGTAGTATTAATAAGCAGGCATTCTTTATTCGGCCAGATGCACAAGGGGATATCTCCTCCAAAATATCGTGAATACTGAATATAGAAAAGCTTCTGTTTATATACTATATTTTACATACATATTCATTTATTTTCCCAGAATAAACATACATATGATAATCATTTCCCTGAAATCATTAACATATTTTCCCTCCTCTTCATGCATGCATTCTTCTGCCCTGGGGCTCCCTTGTGTGGTCACTAGTTGTTGGCAACTCCAAGGTCACATCTGACTACTGCCTGGTGAACTGGTAGAAGTTGGCACAACTGGTCTGGTTGCTTTCCAGTTCTTCTTCTTACAGAATGGGCATTGTGCAGTTCCATAGATCAGTGGTTTTTGAAGAATAAGCATTGTGTTAGTTCACCAGGTGCAGATGGTTTTTCATCTCGTAACACCATCCTCAGCAAGATAGAGGGAGAAAATAAGATGGAAAAAACCCTCATGCATTGAGATAAAGGCAGTTTACTAAATGTAATGGTTTGGTATAGGAGGCAATCACGGAAGTGATGTTTTAAGAAAAGCTGCTAGCAGTTTCCTCCGTGTCTGACAAAAACAACCAATCAGTAACTAGCTTTAAGAACTGACACATTGTTACATCACTGAGAAAGCCAGTACACTTCTGTGAATATCTATGTTAAAGACAAAAAAATCCCGGGAAAAGCTCTTTCATTTCCGGCCAGGAAAGAGGTAACAGGGGGCCAGGCTGGCGGGCTTCTGCTGCGGGGTCAGGCCCTCCCCCCCCCCAGCGGCTGCCGAGCAGGGGGAGGGGGCCGCAGAGTCAAGGCTGGGCTGGGCTGCGGCTGCAATTTCTAACACCTTGCTGCTTGCTAAGCCCTGCCTCGCCACCAGCCCGGGGCAGAGCCTGAGTTCACCGGGCCGGAGAACAGCTACAGGCTGGGCCAGCCCCCCACCACAGCCCACGTGGCCTGGCAGGGCCTGGCCTGGCACAGCCTGGCCCTGGCCCAGCTGTTGCTGGACAAGAGAAGAGAATCCATCAGCCTCTGACGTGCTGCTGCTGAGATATAGCTGCTCCCAGCCTGGCTGCAGCTCCCAGAGCCCACTGGGGTCAGATGACCATCTGCAGGCCCTGGGCGAGATGTTAACTTTTTCAGTGCTTTGATACTCCCTCGACTGAGAGAAAAGAACAGAAATGTCAGCATGTAGAAGAACAACATGAAATACTGAGGTCAGTGACAAAGAAGTTGAGTTCCAGATGGGAGGGATAAAAAGATGCCTTGATCTCGGAGCTAAAATCCTCTTGTGAGGCTATAGAGAAAGACTTTTTTTTTTCTGTAACGCATAAAAGAAGTATGGGGAGATGATTTTGCTTAGCAAAAGCCTCTATGTGATTCTATGAAAAGTTTAAACAGAGAGAGAGAGAGAGTGAGAGAGAGAGAGAGAAGAGTGATGAAGATTCTGTGCCCCCAGAGAAAAGGAGACAACCTCTTTTCCCAGCAATGAAGATGATCTTAAAGATAGATGAAGCGAACCTTTGCTTTTGAATTCATCTTTAAGCTGATACCCCATAAGTTGACATGGCCCATAAACACAGCTGTAAGAAAAGTTGTGAGAAAAAGGGAGGGGTTCCACAATGGCAGCTTTCCCTGAGCAGTTGCTGTTTCGCAGAAGTTAAAGCCACGAGAGAACTGTTTTCTTGTAGAAAAATCTCCATAACATTTGCAAGAGGGACTTCTCTCCCCAAGTGAACTGATGAAAGACTATTCTAAAGGTGGTAAACTGACTGAAAATTTTAAGTTTTGTTTCTTTACATTGTCAGTAGAAAAGAAAAAATTGTAAGGGGAGGAGAAGGTTCTGAAGGGATTGTTTTGATTTTTTATCACTCTTTCTTTTAGTTACTGTTAATAAACCTTTCTTTATACCCTTTTAAAAAAATGTCAGATTAGCAAACCTAAACCACTATACTAAAGCAAACACAAAAGTTGCCCGTGAAGTCCTGCCACTTCCCAGGAAGCCGGGCTTTAGCACATGCAGCGGTTGCTCTGGAAGGTAAAAGTCCTAAATAATGAATGCCTTCACTTTGTCCTCCTTTCCTCAGCTTTTATGTCTGAGCTAACCTCAAATGGTGTGGAAGATGCCTTTGGTCAGTTTGGGTCAGCTCTCCTGGTTATGTCCCCTCCTAAGATTTTGCCCACTCCCAGCCTACTGGTGAGAGGGCAGAATGCTGAGAGACAGGGGTGATGCTGTGCCAACACTGCTCAACAGTAGCCAAAACACTGGTGTGTTCTCAACACCTTTCTAGCTACCATTGCAAAGCATAATACTGTGAGGGCTGCTATGGGAAAATGAACTCCAGCTCAGTCAGACCAAATACAATCTGGGATCACGCTTTTAGTTTTCTTCCACCTAACATTAGGATAGGTGATACAGGCTGAAGCATTAATCAGTTGTATAATTTTTCAAATTCTGGACATTTTTCACACTTTTAAAGACAAAACACAGGCCTTAGGTTGGTATTCAAGATGGAGCATGAGTGTTTTCATTTAGACTTTACTATCATTTAGTTATTTAACTTCTTGTTATTCACATGCAGTTTTCTGAATAATGTGTTGTCTCAACACCAGTAGTTGCCCCTCACAACCCGTCTCCAGCTGCAACTCTTACATCCCCCTCTATCCTGCAGTTCTTTCCAGTCTTTGCTGCCTCTCCCACATCTGGCAGGCTGGACATGTGCAAGCGCTGACAGAAGCTATGTCTTGGCTGGCTGATATTTGTCTGGTCACAGCATGTATCTCCTGACTGCCCCATCTGCTGCAGGCGAGCCAAGTAGATTGCTTCAGAAGCCACGGCTTCTGGACTGCAACTGTGCAGTTTTTTTTCTCTAGAAAGCCAGTACATTTCAGATCTTTATTATATCAGATTTGTTTGATGGGTTTATAAATTATTTGGGAAGGGGTTAAGGAAATGGACAAAGGGATTATATAAGCCTTACTTTCTTAGAGAAGCAGGCTAATGGGACATTTCAACAGTACTGTAGCCCCCCTTAAAGTTGCAGAGCTTGTTAAAAACTAATTATTCCCTCCATTACTAGTTTGAGCATGCTTATAGAGTCGACTATGTTGCATTTCTGTTTTCTAAAAAAAAAAACAAAACTAAAAAAACCACACTATTATCTTAATTAAGCCTCCACTTAACTTTCTAAAACAAAGCCAAACAGAATACAGAGTTTAATTCTTCCAATGAAAGAAAAAGCCAACAAGCACACAGAAAAAAAAAAACCCAAACAAACCAAATTTTAAAAACCCACTAAGATCAAGTTGTTCCAACTAAAGGATAGCTTGTTTTTGAGCATAGAAAATAGTTCTGTACTTGTTCTTCCTCATTGGGACAAGAGAAAGTTGGCTTTAAGTCCTAGTTCTCTTACCAATGTAGACAAATTTAAGGAAGTAAGGGAACTCTCCAAGACCCCATACAGGAACAAGAAGCATGTTAAATTTTTGAAAATACTGGCAGCATATTTGTTACATATTTATAGAGTGGAATGTGTGGAAAGTGTGACCTCAGTTTTAATGATTTATTCCTGTATTTATGGAATTTCATTTGTCTGTGTGGCATCTATAATGACGTTTCCTTTTGTCTGCTTGGGTTTTACTTCTTGTTTAATGAGGAATTCATGGTTTGAAAAAGAGCTGAAGAAGTTGCATTTGCATGCTTAGACAATTGCAGACTGTTTTCTCATAACTAACAATATTTTTTTGTGTGACACCATGTTCTTTATGCTTGTGATAGTCCCAGGGACAATGTAACGACAGTCCTACTGTCCAATTGCCACTTAGACATCTGCAGTTTTTGACTGAATATCATGTCTCCCAAAATTACTTTCCTATGATTGATTTTGCAACATTCTCTGTAAAACATGCATTAGACACATATTATAATGCCTGTCTAATACATATGTTTAATAAAAATATTCTGTGTGACTAGTGACTAGATAATTGCATGTCTTAGGATATTGTTGCATATTAGGTTAGGACTAGGACATTCTGTACAGATGATTTGGAAGGTTTATTGCCACTTTTGCTCTCTGAACAGTCTATATGTAAAACTTTTTTCTGCAATTCTAGACAGATTTAAAATTCACTGCCTTTATGTCAAAGGATTCAGCTGGTAGCAACAGCAAGTAGTTTGGTGATGGGATAAGCAGCTGCAACTCCAAAATGGCATAACTAAGGTACAGAGTACACAATCGGTTCTCTCTGTTGCCATATAAGAAGCAGTAGCTTATGGAGAAAGGTGGGATGCACAACTGGAAGCAGCAACAGTTTAAACTGGAAAAATCTGTAATTCTGCAAGATTTTACCACCCTGTTGGAATGTGAATTTGCAGTAATACACCCTGAGAAGTTGAACCATAGGCATGTTTTCCTTGTCTTTTGTAAGCCACTTAGGCTTGCTTGTGTTTGCCAAGCCAAACCTGTTCCAAGAATGACACTGTTGCTTAGAGTCATAGGAAAATTCAAGCTGAAAGTGACCTCAGGAAGTCTATTGGGGGTTAGGTTTCTTAAGAGAATTTTTTTCCTATTTGTGTTCATGGAAACGGTAAACGGGCCTTGATTAAGAGACAAAAGATGTAGCCAATGCCTTGGCGTACAATTGGAATAGTTCTGGGGGAGGGGGGAAGCAGTGTGGGTTTTGGCAGCTTCTTAGCTGGGGGTGGTTCAGTCTTTGCTTGTCTTGGAGGGCAGATGGTTGTGGTGTTCGGTGCTGGACTCCTACCCAGAGGACTTGCTGCTATTGCTGAACCTTACTTGCTGTTTCTCCTTACTGTTGGTAAGCCACTGCTGGCAAGAGCGGCCATTGAACTGGGACTTTTCAACACCCACCCTTGCTGGGAGAGACCCTCACCATCTGCATGAGTGCCTCAGGGGAAAACCGGGCACCCATCTCCTCCCTCTGTCCGGAGGGAGCACCTTCCAGCTGCTTACTGGAGCCTCAACTGCTGCTGCCATTGCCAGGTGTTATAAATAGATATGAGAGTTTAGATAAATCCTTGCCTTTTGTCCAGGTCTGTGGCAGCAGGCAGTAGCCTTATTGGGGCAGCCAGCACCCCAAAACCCACTCTGGTTCACAAGTTCTTTAATAATGGCCTATTAGGTCTATTATAGAATGAATTATTTATTTAATAGACACAAAATTAACATACATAAGACTTTAAACAGACTATTTACTACACAGGAATAAAACAAAGAAAAAGAACTACCAGTAGATAATATACAGTGCATGATTAAAGGTACCTAATATTACAGCTAGCGAAGAAATAGTATAGATTAGGATTCAATGTATCTTACCATCCAGTTGCTGACGGGGCACACATCGAAATTCTTTCCCTCAATTTCCAGAAAAGTAACCACGAAGATGCACCCATGCTTCGGGGACTAGCCATCTTACACATTTCCAGGGAATGTGTAAGAGGCTTCTACCTCTGTGATAATCTATGTGACTTTTATAGTCGCAAAGAGCAGCATCTTTGGTCCGTGATATTTATTTTTCTTTTATCTCTTCCCACATCTGCTCTCCATACCAAGATGTTGATTCTTGGTCAGGCTGCAGACCTTTTTGGCGCCAGGAGATGATCCCTTGCTGGGTCTTGGACCTGCCTGGGTTCTCTCTCCCATCTGCACCAGCCATCTGTGGTAGAGAGAGGAGAGGAGGAAGTCCGGCCACACCAGGACATTGCATGGGACACCTGAGAGCCAGGGGAAAACCAAAACACCTCCCCTCTACCTTGTCTCTCTCCCCAAGGCTGCCATTACGCGCTAGGGAGATGAGTAACCTTTCTATGATGCAAATTAAGAAAGTTCAATAGCAGAGAGGGGTGGTTAAGTAAAGTAGCAGTGTTAAAATTAAGAGCAGTTTAAGAGTGCTCTCATAAGATATACAAGGTTTATGTGATAAATAAAGTGAAGTGCTACTCGAATGATTGGCTAATGCCAAATGAAGATCAAGTTTTGTGTCACAACGTGGGTTTGATAGTAAACATACAAAAAGAAAACTTTATCTCATAGTATCACAGAATGGCTAAAGTTGGAAGAGGCCTTAAACATGATCTAGCTCCAACCACCCCTACCACGGGAAGGGATACCTTCCACTAGACCAGGTTGCTCAAAGCTCCATCCAACTGCATCTTGAACACTGCCAATTATGCCAATTTGTTGCTGTTACGATCTGGTCTTAATACAAAAAAGAAAAGGAAACTAAGTCTCTGTAAATAAAACAGATCAAACCAAGAAAGGTTCGAAATATACCCCAAAACTTGATTAAAACCAAAGGAGGTTAGATGTTGGTGCCAAAAAAGTTTATATATTTTATTTAATAGTAAAAGATGCAGAAAGAGAGAGAGAAAGAGAGAAAGAGAGAAAGAGAGAAAGAGAGA
>VZSE01015149.1:0-31783 GCA_013398275.1 Promerops cafer
TCTTTTCTATAAGTCGTTTGGCTTGAGCAGTTAATTCTCATTTTTAATTTTGATGATCTACTTGTACTTCTGTTGAGTAAAATTTCATTTTGGAGGAGTCATAATAGCATCTCTTGATGTGAGTGAGGACAGTGGGAACAGGAAAAAAAAAAACAACTCAGGTTTTCCTTAAGCAAAATGATTGGTAGAATTGGTGACAAGAATTGGTTGGAGCAGACAAAAGGGAATCACAGAGGTCTGGTATGGCTTTTTACCCCCATCTACCATACGCGTGAGGTTGCCACACATAGCAGGTGTATCTTGGGGGTGAGTATAGGGACCAACTTCGTTTTGCCCTCTAGTCCCTGTTGTACTCTACTTGTCAATTGTACCCGTATTGGATTCTGGAGGGAAAAGACAATTGAGGAATGATAGAGGTCTGGTATAGCTTCTGCCCCTGCCTTACTCTGCTTAGGGGGTTGCTGACCACAGTAGGGCTATATAATCTTCTCATTGGCGAGCACAGGGGCCAGCCTGGTCTTGCCCTCCAGTTCCTGCCTTATTCCACTTGTCAATTCCCAAGCGAACCGCCCCAGCCCCTCTCACTGTTTCCCGTGTACTTCCCCTCAATAGACACTCGCAATCCCCATCCATTAAAATAGGACTATTACATCAATAACTGACACGATTCAAATTCCCCACCCAAAGTTTACTTAAAACAGTCCTCAAGCTGGCTAGTGGAAGCTTGACTACTTTTCGGATGTCCTGGTGCTTCTCTGGTAATCTCTCACTCTCTGCTTAAGAGTCAGTCTTGTCTCACCTGGTCTGGATGTTATAGTCCATTCTTTGGGTTCTTCCACCAGGCCTTTAATTCTGTTGACATGAGTCCATTCACACTCTGCAGTTTGCATAGCCAGTTCAGTGGTTAGCAATATCTGAAAAGGTACCTCTCCACTAAGGGGTAACGCTTTAAAACCTTTCCCCTTTTGCACCCACAACTTGCACAGTATTTTGACTCTTCTCGCATCCCTTTTGAATTTTACAAACACAAGTTTTTTCAGCTCCCGTGTCTACCAAAAACTCAAATTCTTCCTCCTGGGGACCTGTTTTAAGGTTACCAAGGGCTCCTGATGGTACTGTGTCCCCAGGAGCTAGAGCCCCTGACACCTCTAGTCTTTTGCCTCCCCTCTTTGCTTGTTCTTATAAACCTTCAGGTTCCTTTCCCTTCGGGGGCAATTTCTCTTGAAGTGTCCACTTCTCTTATAATAAAAATAAATCTGTCCTTTTCTAATGGCAGTTGACATTACTCTGGCCTTTTCCTTTGCTTTCTCTTCATCCCTCCTGATGTACACTTTCTGTGCCTCTCTTAAGAGATCCTCCAATCCCCTTTCTTACCAACTGTCCAACTTCTCTAATTTTCTCCATATATCTGGCCACACATGGGTGATGAAATATATCTTTAGCAAGGTCTCTCTGGCTGCTGTATCAGGGTTGATACCTGAAGACTGCCTCATATTTTTCCTCAGTCTTTCTAGCCACTCTTTCGGGGTTTCTTCCCTCTTCTGCTGTTCATCAAATGCCTTACAAGCATTCTGGCTTTGTGGTGCTGCCTCTTTAATACCTCTTACAATTAATGTTCTATAATCCTCCATGTTTTGCCTTCCCCCACGGTTGTTGTGGTCCCAATTAGGGCATACTGTGGACATTTTCAGATCCCCAGGAGGTCCTTGCATGTGCTCCCTTTCCCATGTCTGCATCCCAGCCGTCCGGATCATCTGTCTTTCCTCTGGTGTAAATTACACGGTCATTTTTGATTGCATTTCATCCCACATATAAATGCTGGGCCTTAAAACTTGATCTGACTGTTCTGCTAATCTAATGGGGTCTTCTAATAATTCTTTTGGCTTTTTTGAACATAGTCACATTAGAGAAATTGCGTGGTACAGTTACAAATCTAATTTTCCCCTATGCCCCACCCAGCGGTACTTTCCTCAGAGGATATAATCTCCCTGCTTGGTTCTCATCCTTTGATCTGTTTTCCTCTCACTGTGCTATTCTGTTTCTAGTATTTTGACTAGGCCTGTCAAAGGGTAGGGGAGGTGTGGTCAGTGCCAGTGGAGGTGGAGGGGACAAGTAGTCTAATAGGTCCCATTCTTTACTCTCTATTACTTTAAACATGCTCACCCTTGCAGGCGAGATTTCTCCTTCCCAATAAGCAGTGTAGTCACTCTATTCCTGATTAAATGGTTTCTTAGCCCTTATATAGATGATTAAATGGTTTCTTAGCCCTTATATAGATGTTTAAAGCCCAACATATCCACCCTTTGTCTGACCCATACCTCAGCCAAAGTACATGATCGGGCCTAATTTCTCCCACAGTCCACTATAATACAGTACTGTATCATCTTGGCCTCGTCCTTATCTCTGGTGTTGGGGTCATATTTCCACTGGGCTAGTTTTCTTCACAGGGGGCTATTTGAAGGTATATCTGTTGATATCTCTTCACTTCCTCCTTCTTCCTTTGGGGATTCTGTACTTGCTCCTAGTCCCGTCCTGACAGGCCCTCCTGACAAGGCTTGCCTTCCCAGTCAGCCAATTACAGGTCCTAGCCCATCTTCCCAACAGCGAGAAGAAGTAAAAAAAGAAAGAAAAAGAAAGAAAGAAAAAAACCCCACCTTACCTTCCTCCCGGAAAGCAAAAGTAAACAAATTACCTGCTTGTAGTCCTGTATAACCGGGACGGCGCTGCTGCAGTCTTGCATCCTGGTGCCGTCCTGCGTAGTGTGGGGCAACTGCTGAAAGCCACCCACGTGGCCTCCTGCAGCGCCATGGCTTTTTGCCAGTGGATACCATCGGGAAGCCAGCATGGTCCAGCACTCCAGTGCCTTCCAGCGCAGCACAGGGCAGCTGCCGAGAGCCACTCACGTGGCCTCTGGTGGCACGGTGGCTTTATGCCAGCAGATACCATAGGGAAGCTGGCGCAGTCCGGCACTCTGGTGCCTTCTGATACAGCACAGGGCAACTGCTGAAAGCCACCCACATGGGCTCATGTGGCCCTTGTACAACTGAGCTAGCCCCTGACTCTCGGCAGCACCGCGTGCAAACTGCATTCAGTGCCACTGCTGCCTCCGCTGGGTCAGCGAGTGCCAGAGGTTTGGCAGCACCGCGTGCAACCACACCTAGCGTGCCCCAGCCTGCCACCACCCCACCTCAACTGGGTTGGCAGCAATGGAAGCTGATTGCGCCGAGCGCACACTGGAAGCTTATAGCGCCAAGTGCCGCTCTGTGCCACTGTCCCACATGGCGCCCCCATGGGCCCGTGGCTTTATGCTGGCGCGTATCACAGGGGAGTTGCCTCAGACCCGTGCCCTCGGTTGGGCGCAGTCGGCACTGCTCGGATGTTCCCGCCACCGGCAGCCCTGCATGCCCGGAACCTTCCCTTCCGGTCTGCATGCGCGGCCCCACCGATCGGCGGTTCCTGCAGCCGGCGACTCCCACCGCCAGCGGCGCGGCATGCCCCGAACCTTACGGTACACTTGTGGCCTCCACTGATTGGTGGTTTCCGCCAATCTAACACCCACTAAATCCATTAACTCTCAACCTGGCCTCCCCAGGTGCTCTTGAGTTCCCCCTCCCACTGGTGGTTCTCTCCTAAGTCTCACACATACTCCAAGCACACTCCTGGACTCTGTCTCACACACACACAATACACATTTTCGTCTGCAGTTTTTTTCAGGGGGCTTTTTCTTCCCCCTCTTGCTTTTTGTTATTCAGTCTTTTGTTGTCTCCAGGGTGTCGACCTGCAATTACCGATGGTCTCGGGAGAAGTTGTTTGAGCTGCCAAACTCGGCCTCTCATCTGAAATTCCCTAGGATTACAGAGATGAGGTTTTATATCCTGGACTGAGCCCCCATTTGTGAGAAATGATGCTAATTTTTAAAATTTCAAAGGTTTATTAGACCTTAATAAAATACAGCAAAAGGACAGAAAAAGGCGAAAGAGCAGTGCTGTGTGGAACTAAACCGCCACGTGCTCGCCCACAAAATGGCTGCTCTGCCTTTTATACTCTTGGTGTTGCATCAGCCAGCCCTGGCCCCTTCCAAAGTCCTCCAGTCAACTCTTCTTCGCCCTGCATTGGTGGAGACTGCTTCCTTGCAACTTGATTGGAGGTCAGGTGTTATCATGCTGCGCCTCCTGGTAGCAAGCCTGCCCTCCTCCCAAATGCCCCATGCAAGGGGGACATGTACACGCCCTCCTGCCACGTCCCGACTACCAAGGCTGTCTCTTGGCAGCCATACGAGGGGGAAAAGGGGTCTATGGGGAGAACAGAGGACATCCAAACAACAAATCACAATAACATAGCTATACACCAATAGAACTTCTCTTAACGTATACATTATATTCATCCCTTAATTGTGAGAGCCAACCATTGCATTACCCATCTATAACAATCATATAAAAATTCCATGCCATGGAGGTGTTTTTTATATTTCTGCGTTTACAGTGGCTGCAGATGGCTCAGAGAACTGAAGAATAATGGTTTAAAAATAAGAGAGTGATTCTTCCCGTATAAGATTTTTTTTTGTTTGGCCTACTTGGGTTTCTCCTTTCATCCTCTCCTTTGATTTGCCAAAAGGGTAGCAGTCCTGTCCTCTCATCAGTTTGTGTTAGACTGGAAGAGAGCAAATCTAACCTCATAGCAAGGCAGTTTGGCAAGTTAAGTTCATTGTGCTCTGTAGGAACTTCTGTGGAGAAGTAGGTAGAAGAGTGAGGGGAAGGGCATGATTTGCCCTTCCAAGCAGGAACTGTCTTCTAAATCAGCTCAACTATAACAAGAAATTGTGTCATGTTTTAGGTCAGCCCCTTTTCAGCTGGGTTCCCTCATACTAATTGAGATGTGTTTTATTGCTTGCAAAAATAGTGTTCTGTTTATCTTTTCCTTCATGCAGTGCTGAATTATTGTCTTAGGTCAAATATATTTGTGTTGCACACAGCAGCACTAAATTATTACTGTTTGAAAATTAGTTTTTTAAATATTAGACTTTCAAGTAATAGAAACAACACAAAAATATTTTGAAACATTTAAATTTTGTATCTACTATTAATCTTTGGCAGCTCAATGAAAACATACATTATCTAATCAGTAAACCTGTAAACCACTGACATCTACTCCGAATAGTAGGAACTTCAGACTTTCTCAGTTGTGTACTAAGTATAAGTAAACTTTTGTATAAAAGGACTTGCTAACTTGTTTAGTTCCTCTGGTTGTGAAGCCTGACCTCAGCAGCTGCTTATTATTGAAAGAACTTTGAAAGCCATACAGGTTAATGACATTGAGATAATGGGCAGCAATTTAAGTATGTCATGCTTCAAAGAACCAGCCCATCACAAGAAAAGCTGACAAACATCCCCATGACCAGTCAGCCAGATTGAAACTGAAGTGGTAATTGATACCATGGGTTATCACTCTGATGAATTTGTCACACTGCAATCTGAAATACTGATTTCTTTAATTGAGGGCAAACAGTTGGACAGTTTGAAGTTGCAGAACTCCAAACCTTCAACTTCCAGAACCTGATATCTGGACTGAACCTGGACTACTGACATTTGTTCTTTTCAGGGCAACAAACCTAAACAGTAATCGAATAGAATCAATACAAAGAAAAGGTCAGAGGAGAGGCTCCTGAGAGCATCTTGTTGTTATGCTCTTCTTCGGTCGTGCACAATCAGGATATCATTTTGCTTCTTTTTACATGACAGACTCACAGTATGCAATAACCTATTTTTGTTTTCCTACAAGTAAAATACTGCTAGATGCCTGATAATTCCAATAAAGAAAAAAAGTTTTTGAGGTTCTCAAAAATCTATATATTCCCCATGACAATTGATTCCACTTTTAATTTGGTATTTCTGTAACTGAAAACTGAGATTTTAAAGTAATATTCCTGATACATTTAGAGCTGATGAAGGAATGCACAGGACTCTAACATTCCCAGAGATGTAAGCATAAGTGGCAAGTTCTTACTAATATTACAGCATCAGTTTGAAGTTTTACTTCCTCCAGATGTCTGTGATGTTTCTTAGTAATTGCTGCCTCCATGGCAGAGTGGGCAGAAAATAACTTGTAGCTAGACATTTGCTGCTTCAGTGTAGTCTGTTGCTGTGTCTAAGTTAAGTGTGGCTTAGTGATGTTTAACGTTACGCTGCTGCTTGAGATGCAGGTATTTTTTTCCCTTTCACCAGTTCTTCTGTGAAGACACTAGGGCAAACAAGTGGAGATATTGAAACACCTGTAGCTTCTGATTTTGAACAGACTTGCCAAGGAGCAGTGGTTTATTCATAGAAACCTGGAAAAAGTTACTAGTTTTTACTATCAAAGTACAGTTTGTCTTGTATAGTCTTCCAGAGAAAAAGAGTGTGAAGTTACATATATGAAATGCTGTATTGCAAGCCTAGCCTGTGTTTTGTTAGTTAGCTGAGTTCACACTCATTTGTAAAATTACTGAGCCTTCATTTTCTTACAGATGTATTTTTTCATTGTTACTGTATGTCATGGTGACTTTTTTACTTCATTGTAAAGCTGAAAAGTAATTAAAATAAATACTGTGAAGTTTTCCAACTAGAATTCTAATAGTAAAATTAATTAGAAGAGTTTCCTTTAAGGTAATTACAAATTTCTGTAATGGTGAATGTATAAATGTACTTTTTCATCATCATTTAACAGAAAGATTCTAGATGCCATCTTCCTCAATACCTTGTTGAAAAACAGACCTCAGCTGATTTGGGTTTGGCTTTCTTTAATTGCAAATGATTTTAAATTTAATTTGAATATGATTAATCCAATTATTTTAATTTTTGTTTAGCACTTGACAGAGGAGAAACCAGAAGGCCTTATCAATGAAGCATCTCGGTATGGATGTAGAAACTAATTTTATATATCAAGTTAGGAATTGCCCTGTATAAAAGTTTATTGGAAGTGGGTTGTTTTATAGGGCTTTTTTCTCCTACTTTGCTTAAACTGAGGTAGATTGGTGTAATGAGATAAAATATGGAAAAGTGACTTCATGTTTCATTTGATCTTCCTGCCCAGAACTGACTCTTCTATTTTAATAGTGATGGGATTTTATTTAAGTGAATGAGAAGCACCTGTGTTGGGGGAATTAAAAGTTTTGTGTTAGGATCTATCATGCTTGAAGCAGAACTGGAGATAGAGGAATACTTTTTAGTAAATGTGGAGCCACAATAATTAAGGGTAATTGTACCAATTGAAGTCTTCATAAAGCAGAGAGAGTTCAAGTATCACATTACAAGGACCACATGCAAGGCAATAGGGATTTGTAAAGTTGTTAAATCACTAAGTACTTTGGATTAGATGACAAAAAAACCACAAACAAACAAAATAACATGGAAATAAAAGAATCTATCAAGCCTTGATTTGATCTGTTAAGGCGCAGAAGAACATATTGAGGAGTAGTCAGTAGTACTTCAATCATTCTCCATGGTATTCTAGTTTGAATGCTTGCCTTTCTGTACTAACAGTGTTCATACTATCTTTTGGGGCCATGGGAGAGACGATGTTTCTGTCTTACAGATAAAGTATTTGTTAGTGATGTCTTTTTCTCACTTTTTTTCTTAATACATAGGCAGGTTGCATTAGCTGATCTTATAATCATCAATAAAACAGATTTGGTTTCAGAGGAAGAATTGAATAAAGTCAGAACATCTGTGAGGTATGAAGCTTTTGGCATAACTGTAACACTACTGCCTCAAAAATTAATTTAAACATACTTCTTTACTGCTGTTAGAATAGAAATTATATCTCATTATTAGATTGACAAAAATTTATAAGCTTATGAGGGAAAAGAGACTGCCTCTTGCTAAAGGTATTCCAGTACTTCTATGTACTTACACAATCCTAGTATTTTGTCTATCTAGGTAAGATTTGATGTTATTTACTAAGGACAGGCCTTTGTCTTAAGTGTTTATGTTTTTACATTTCTGAGCAGCTGTTGCCATTTTTGAGAATTAGCAGAAGTGGAAAAAAAATCTGCTGGTGAATATGAGTTCACTAGCAAATGTAAAGATATATGGAGGAAGTCCCAAACAATTATTATCAGAAGAACCAATGGTCTGAATCAAATTAATGATCGAAAACATTACCCTTTTCTATCAATACCGTGACAAGCCAAATTAAACACTAAAATTTTTAAATACTTTACAACTGTATTAGTTTTCTGAAATATGAGAATAGAAATGCTTAGACTGAGCAGAGTATATTGTGAATAGCTTTGGATAGGAAAATGCTATTCTCACTCATGGTATCTTGTCAGAACTTACGAAGTTCCCCAGCAGTTAGTGGAAACCAAATATCTCAACCCATATCTGATAACAGAGCTGGGGTGCTATTTCACGTGATGTTGTCCATGGTTAACATATTCAAACAATATATCATGGTTGTATTTTCATCTAACTAATGATTTTTCTGTTTTATTTTAGGTCAATAAATGGACTTGTTAAAATTCTAGAGACACAAAGATCAAGGTATTAAATGGCCACTATTACTAGGTACTAGATCCTGCTTCTTTTGTGACAGTTTAAAGTCAGAAATATGTAATCCAATATTTATTTTATGAATAAGCATCTAGAAAAAAAAAATTGAGGAAGCAAAAATGTATTTTTCATTTATATTTTCTTAGTGTTCATATCTCAGAATCCCAGAATGAGTGAGGTTGGAAGAGAGCACAGTGTGTCATCTTGTCCAACCCTCTTGCCAGGCAGGGTCATCCCAGTGCACATGGCACAGGATTGTGTCCAGATGATTCTTGAATATCCCCCAAGAGGGAGACTCCACAGCCTCTCTGGGCAATCTGTTCCAGTGCTTGGTCATCCATACAGTAAAGTAGTTCTTGCTTATATTCAGGTGGAACTTCCTGTGTGTCAGTTCCTTCCTGTTCCCTCTTGTCCTGTTGCCTGGCAGCACTGAGAGGCTGGTCCATCCTCTGACACCCTCCCTTCAGGTACTTCTATACCCTGAGGAGGCCCCTCTCAGTCATCTTTTTGAGTCTGAACAGGCCCACCCCCCTCAGCCTTTCCTCATTAGTGGGGTGCTCCAGTTGGTTAAACATCTTTGTTGCCCTCCCCTGGACTCCCTCCAGGAGCTCCATGTCTCCACTGTGCTGAGGAGCCCAGGAGCTGGGCACAGCACTCCAGGCACCGCCTCACTAGAGCTGAATGGAGGAGCAGGATCAGCTTCCATGAGCTGCTGGCAGTGCTCTTCCTAATGCCCCTCAGGACACTCTTGGCCTTCTTGGCCACAAAGATGCACTGTCAACCAGCCTTGTGGCTGAAGAGCAGCTTGCACGGCCAGGTTGGTTTTGAGCTAATTGGTCATGTGCACTACAGTGTTTTCCTTCTATTGTGTCACCTTAAATATTATTCTCATTGCTGCTGCAAATAAGTTGTTACTGCAAAATGACTTTGAAAGCAGTGGAAGGAAGTTACAAGAACAAAAAATAAATCATTGCACTGTTTTTTGCTATTTTTAATTGAAATTCTGACTCAGATTTCTTCTTTAATAAGGACTTAAATGGATATTTAGGAGCATTAGGACAGCAGTATATCTTCCAGACTGCTAGGACTGATTTGTGCACTTTTACATCAATTATTGGATTATTGTGGTCAGTGTTTGTAAAATACAGGTTTTTGTGATAAGCAAATTTAAAGGGAAGATAATAGTCATAACCTTAATAAAGTATACTTGGCTTTTTAAAGTTATTGTGAAACGTGGTTAGAAATTGTAGAGAAAAATATTTGCTGTTGTTGGGTGATCAGATAGGACCAATTTTGAAGAAGATACTAAACTACATGATTTGTGTTTTAAATGTCCATTAGGGGGAGATCCAACATGTGATCTCTTTGCATACTATATGGTGTCTGCTGCCAGCTAGCACTATGTTTTGGATATGTGATAAAGTGGGCCTCAGATGCAGTCCTGAATGACAACTCTTTGTTACTTGTAAATATTCTTCTGTAAATGACACATAGGTTCTCTTCCATTATTAAACATTCCAAATGTGAAATAAGCACTAAATTAATTTATTGGCATGTTATTTGAGGACATACCCTTTTTGAGGGGGGTTTGTCCTCAAAAGCCCCCATTTGAAAGGGAGGGTTACTATGTGATTTTTTAGAACACTGCTGAAAACAACTGACACTGAGCTGGTAATGAATTTTACACAGGAATTGTTTGTGTATTCCATTATAAATCTTTGATCTTAGAAACTGCTTGGTACAACTACTGTTGAATGTAAAAGTTTAATGATTCTGGTTGTATTCCAGAGGTGGGGTTTTTTTACTCTAATGTTCGTTTTATTTAGCCACATGTCATTAACTACATCTGAAAATCTATGAGTTGCTATTAGCAGTAAAATCTGTAGTCTATATTGCTTTGTGAAGAAAAGTTTCTTATTCAAGTTTATAGGTAGCCATTCTTGTTAGCAGATATAGTCAGGACTGCCTATTCTGTATTACATTTTCATTTGTCTGTTTCAAATTGTGGAGTTGAAATTCCTAGTAGTAGTGCTTGCCTCATAAAGTTGTTTCAGTTTTGTTTGCTAACAGTGTGTCAGTATAAGCTACATATATTCCATAGGTTTGTGTCTGTCTTGAGAGGCTCAAGGTTCCTTTTCCCATTTAGGGAAAATAATTTATTATTCCAGCATCCAGTATAAGGGATTTAATAATATTTTTGGAAATACCTTGTATTTTACTGTATTTTTAAAAATTTTGTTTCTGTGCTTACATGTTATTGTGTAATTAAACACAGCATTTCCTTCTAGAAGGCAATACCAATCGCTGATATCCAAAAATAAGGCTGAGTATTAATGGCATTAGTCTGATAGACAAGAAAAGAAACATAAGCTTTAGTGAACACCTGTAAAACCTGACATTTAAATACATCAAAAATACAAAGCTTTCTTTTTTCCCCTCTCTTTAGAGTTGATCTCTCTAATGTCTTGGACCTACATGCTTTTGACAGTTTATCTGGAGTAAGGTATGGTGATAGTTTTGTTGTCTTCTATTGGAAAAAATACCTGTGTATGAAACAGACACACTGAAATCCTGGCTCAAATTTGCATCTGAGTTTATGTTAGAAATTCTAGTTTAGTCTGTCCTGTCTAGACCAGGACAGTCACATTTTAAAAATTACTGCTTTATAAGTGGTAATATCAGATGGAATTCCTTTATTCTTTAAATGCCTGCAAAAAGCTTTTTGACCTTATAAAGTTAAATGAGCCAGAGTTTGTGTGGTTGATTGACTCTTTTCCCCAAAATGCAAGTTTTGGTTTAATATCAGAATAGATTTGTACACTTCTCTGGTTCTTTTAAAGCATTTCAAAATTTTTCTCCTTTGTATCTTGATGAAATGGAGGCCTCTGTAGATTTCACAGAAAGAATGAGGGACTGAGGTTCCACAGCAAACAAAGGCTCTACAAGTTCTGATCACTGTGTTTCTCATTCCTGGGGTTTTTTAATGCTAAATGCATGCTTCAGCATCCTGGATGGGTGCAGAAATAAAATGGGAAAGAAGGGGGGAAGGTCTTTCTGTTCATTGTGTGTGCTGAAGCACAGCAAAGAGAGTGAGGTGTACTGGAGCAATCATAAAGGAAAGGAGGGAAAAGGAGGGCAGTATCAGCTTCATTTTTCTTCCTGGATACACACTTTTCACTTCAAATAATGGAGTGGAGCAAATTCCTTAATCAAAAAAAGGGAGTTGTAGGACATGCAAATTAGTAAACTCTGTTAGATAACGTGCTTGTGAGATTTCCCTCTGAACTGTTACAGTACTATCAAAATGATAGGTTACGTCTTTTTTTTTGGTGGCACTGGCTTTTGTCTGATCAGTGAAATATTACAGTGATTGTTTCAAGATTTCTACCAATGGCAGCATCAGGGAAATACCAAATTAGGCATCCAAAACAAGTTAAAGGAGGAGGGAGGCTGATAGATCCTTTAGAAGCAATAGGTTAGTTCGTAAGCCAGATCATAAACCCATGTTCCAAGTTCTTAAAATGGATCAGCTGACTGAATTGACTCATGCTGGAGCCACACAACCAAGATAAAGCAGTAAAAAGATGTGAACCAGAAAATAATTCTTCTTGTTAACAGCAGTTCACAGTTAGATCTGAGTGCTTGTAATATTAGGTGGTGTTCAGCAAAGCTAAGTAGTTTGCTGCACTGCACAGATCTGAGAAAGTTCTTAAGGAACTGACAAAAAAAATCTTTATTGCTTTCCTCAGTCTAGTTTTCCTTATCTCACTCAGTTATTTTACAGCTTCTCAAAATTTGTTATTAAATCAGAGGAAACACTCTAAAATGTCAGCATTTAAAGACAAATTCTAAAAGTACCAAGAAGATTGTAGACTACTTAAATAAAGTGTGGTTTATTTTGTTTATGTTTGAACTCAGCGCAGGAAAATTGCTTACCCTATTTTTAGTTCCTAGACACAGAAATTCTTACATAAAATATTAGTGGTGGTTTCAGTGCCATCACCTGAGCAGAAAAACTCTTAGCATCCAGCACCGCGTGAACACAAATACACACCAGTACATTAATAATTTTTTTCTTTTAACAGCATACTGAAGAAAGGATTTCTGTCAGCAGACAGATACTAAATCTGTTTGGTGTGACTGTGTGGTAGAACCTTGTAGTCTGTATATACCCTGAAGTCACAGGAAACACATAATGAATTCTGGATTCTTTGAAGGGCAGTATGAGAACAAGACAGTAAAGCAAAGTTTCCCCCACCATAAAGGCTTCTTAAAATTTTACAGTCATCAAATTAGGAGGAGGGATTTTTATGGGCAGTCTTCTCTGAAATGACAGAGAGCATCATAGTAACTTGTGCTACATTATTTCTTCTCCATGTGTTATTCACAGTATAGAGAGAAAACAGAAGATGGTGTTTGAAGAAATTTTGTGCTATCCTTATTAATCAAGACAGATGTGGATGTGAAATCTAAAGCTGCAGTACAATTTTGTGTTGTCACACAAAAAGATGCAATAAGACCCTAAATATTGGTTTACAAAAGAAGTTCCCAAGTTCTTTGTTGAGTAGACAGTATCTGTTTTAAGTTAGCAGGCACACTGTATAGTAGAAATGAGCTGTACCGCTGAGAAGTGGAAGCTGGTATACAGTATTTCAATTCGTGTTACAGATTTCATTCTCTCAAGCAACAGCTTTGTACATTCTTTTCTTCTTGGTTTTCAAATAATTGTATAGTTTTTTTAAAAAGCTGACCTCTATTAACCTGATAAATTCTAGTGGTTTATTTTTTCTTGCTTGCTTTAATGATGTAGTTTGCCTTTTTTTGCACAAAGGAGTATCAAGGGTGTTGTGCTCTTTGAAGCATAAATGTTTTTAATGCTGAAGACATTGCAAATCAGGACTATAATTCTCTTTATGTTTTAAAAAACCTAATTTTTTATCACAAACAATTAACTATATCAAACAAATACAATTAAACATTTCTATTTTGAGATTAAAACTGAATTAACAAAACTTATTCTGAACATATAGTCTTATCTGTGATATTTCAGTTTTGCTCTGCAGTACTGGAATTTTAAAAATTTTGAAATAATGACATTTTTCCCACCCTACTCAAATGTGACATTTACTTGTTTTTAGTTTGCAGAAAAAGCTTGAGCATGTAAAGACAACACATGCGCATCTAGATAAGGTAATTACCAAAAATAGTGCTTTGATGTTTTTGCAACAACAGGGCTGTTTAATATTGCATGCTAATTTTGTTACCATTTCAGAAGGTTTTAGTTAGGGAGTAACGTATTCTAAGGTATTTGGAAGATTACCTAGATTACACAGAAGGAATGTGCTTTGTTGTAGATAGATTCTAAATGGCTGTATTAAGTCTCACTTTCAAAAATAGCTTATAAGCTTCCAGTGCTCCAGACAGTCATGTCATTTTTTGATTCACATGGAGAGTATTAGAGAACCAAATAGAACTACTCTTTTTTTAGATATTTGCAGAAACAAGTCCTAAATTTGTAGCCAGTCTGTTCTGTAGGTTTTCTGTCCAAAACAAAATCTCTTTGGTTGAGTTGTGGGTCACAGTCCTCCTTGGGATGTCCCTAGGTGGGTGAGGTTCACCCACAGACCACAAATCCCCTCAGTGGCTGCAAAAAAGTAAAGACTTCTATTTTTTTAAGGTGTCTTAGAAAAGTGAGCTTTCTGCAGAAAGTTTCTATGATTAAATTTAATTTTCAGGTTAAAATATGATGCGTACAATGTGTGTGTTTTTCTTTTTGAACTGTGTATTTTAACTGTGAAGTTGCTAGTCTTGAAAATAGGAAAAGGCAATTGTAATTTAATTTTGGAAGAAAAGGTTAAATATAAAATCAGTTAATGCTTAATTATAATTACAATGACAATGCTGATAGTTCTTGTTCAATCAAAAGTCTTAAATATGCTTAGTTATAGAATCTTAATAGATCCCTAAAGTAGATAGAAATGTTAAGTAGAATCCTTCCTGAATGTTATGAGTTATAATATCTTCGTATTATTAAGGAGATTATTGTTAGTTCTGTAGTGTGGAGCCATTAGACAGAATTCATTATTAGTATCTGTGTTTAGTTTAACACCCACATATTTAAGATGATTGTTGAGACATTTGAGGCATATATGAGGGCAGAACACTTCTCACAGTAGGCTGCAAATCCTTGTTGTAAGACAAAGTGTGCTTATTATCTTCATGTTGAAGGTCAGAACAGAAACAAACTGCACTATGCTTGGAGCACAGTGGACTTTGGTCTGCCATGTTTTGAAGCTGCTCAGAGTGTTAGCTCGTGGTTGTTTAGATAAGTTTACTTAGTAATTAGACAAACATTTGCTGCTTGTTGCTTTAATTTTTTTTCCGTAAGTTAGACTAGTCATTGGAAGGTAGTCATTTGAAAGCATTACAGAAAGTAATTCTCTCTCTGTTTCTTCCATGCCGTTGAGCAGTTATAGTGACAAAAATAAGATGTATTATTTCTTCTTTAAATAAATTGTTAATTTTAAACTACATGTTTTATTTTCATATTTTCTTTTGATAATTGATCCTGAGCAGTTAGCTGATGGTTCCTTTGGAACAAAACTTTAACTTCAGACATCTTTATTTTCTGAATCTATTCCTACATAGTCTGTTTATAAACAGCTTTTCTTACAAGGCAAGTACAGACTGCCTTCTATAAAAACTATATTGATTATTTTTTGTCTGATAGAATTGTCATGAGGATCAGTATGCTAAAAAAATATCATTTTTAACCATGTTTGAAAGCTTGATCATAATAGTCTCTACAGCAAAGAATTACATGGTAGCACCTAATGGCATTAAACTGTTCAAAGCATTGTGTATGCCATATAAGTGCACACCCAAACAGAAACAAAGCATAGAGCTTAATTTAGCAAATTAGAGCAGAACAGAAATAGAGATTTTTTTTTTTTAAATTTGATGTTGTCATATATGTGCCTTTTTATGAGGCCAAGTTATAAAGAACACTTTTCGAAATTACTGTAAAGGGATGTTTATTCAGTGTGGTAATAATAAGTCTATCTTTCCATTTGCAGGCTATAATTACAGTAACATTTGAAGTTCCAGGAAATATAAAAGAAGAAAACTTAAATCTCTTTATTCAGGTAAGTAATACATTACTGTCAACTCAAAAAATCATTGTGTCTTTTTATAGAAACTCATCCTGTGCCACTTTATTTATGGAAACAACTTTTTCTTTTCATAGAATCTTCTATGGGAGAAGAATGTGAAAGATAAGACTGGGTGCACCATGGATGTCATAAGACTGAAGGTTAGTCAGAAATTGCCAGCTTCTTTGTTTTGTGCTTTTCGTCTTTACACCTAAAGCACTGCAGTGTGCTGTCAGTCATGGACCTATCAAAGGTGCTGCTGGATCACTGTAGCAGAGCAGATGAAATGGAGAGTGGTAAGTTGTTGTTCATGAATGACTCAGAAAGAGACAGCTGGCAGAGGAGCAAACATTGATTCTACTTGTTTTGAATGGGGAGGGCAGATGTATAGTCCCCAAACATCAGTGGCAGGGTTAAAAATCAAGTCATAGTTAAATCACTTTTCATTTTCCATCTCCATTTCTTTGAAAGATACCATCCATCTCACATAATCTGGAGTAGGGATACTATAGATTGGATCCTGTAGACTGCTGGGTGTACTTAAAGTTGTTGCCATAATATGCAGAAATTCAATTTGGCATAACATAGGAAAGCTATAGTAGTTGTGGTCTACAATTAACAACTTTTTACAGTATTGTCAGGCTGTAGTTTTAAAGATGCAGCTCATAAGTATTCATCTTCATGGGCACTTCATATGTTTTTGAGTTGCCTGGTTTTGAGAGGAATAGATGTGACAATTTAGGATCTATTTTCATTTACCTTATACCAAGCACCCAAGTAAATAATGAAAAAATAATGAAAAAATCCGGTCAGTCTTTTGGCAATCTGTAAGAAATATAAGAAAGTAAAGCTCTGGTTTGTTTCCTGAGAACACTTGACCATCATAGATAGCAACAAAATTATTTTAGTTTTATTGGAAGGAAAGTTGTTTTCTTGCGTTTTCAGCAACAAAATTAGAGTATCCTTGTCGTCTCTTTCCTGACAAATAGAAGAGAGTAGCCACTGATGTATCTAAAGCTGCCTGAAAAGCAGTAATGCCATGCATAAGTATGTTTTTGGTGTATTAAGCATTGGAATCAAACTAATCCTTTATGAGATGTGAGGCCTGTGATAAGATGTGTTCTGTCCCTCAGTCCCAGACAAATACACCAAAGCAAATGAACCCCAGGCAACTAATTACAGAATAGGTTCCAAAGTTAGTTGCTTTTATATTTATATTTTATCTGCAGTCATAACCCTTTTGGTAGTAATAGTCATAGAATTCCAACTAATAGGTCAAATGGAGACATACTTTATGAAATATTCTTAACCCTTTCTTTCTTTAGAGAAGTGTCCTGGTTTAGGGCAAGTTCTGGGAGGAACTTCCAGGAAGTATAAGACATGTTTTACAGAATGTGTTCCACTAAAATATTTTAGAACATTGTGAAACTGTTTTAATAGAGCTTTTGCTGTCTGGGTTAATGGACTCACGCTGACTGTAATCCCTTCTAAGTCTGTTGCTAGTTGTTCTACTTCACAGATGTTTATTCTTTCTCCAATTCTCAGAGATTCTGTTACAGAAAAGTAATTTTACTGAGCATAAGAGCTTAATTGGACTAATCTGAAATCAAACATTTTTGTTCATTTTATATAATTTTGTTGGCAGGCAGGCTTTCATGGACTCCCATGTCAAACACCATATATGTATTCAAAGAGGCATAGTAGATGATGACATTTAACTTTTGCTTGAGCAGGCTAGGTACTGACAAATGAGCGACAGAAGGCAAAGTATGGTAAAGTGTAATTCTTAACCTTTAACAAAATAAGGAGATGTGAAATGGGATGTTATGAGTAGATTTGTTGATTGATAACATACGCTTAGTTTGACTAACAAGGGCATAGTTGCCAGAAATACTATTCCCTGCTCGAACTAGATTAAAAGTTTTGTTTCCTCTCTTACATATTTTATTTTTAAAGTTTTGTTTATATACCCTAACAGTTATTTTTCTGATAAGGGACTGGTATCTATTCAAGGCAAATCTCATCAAGTGATAGTCCAAGGTGTCCATGAGCTCTATGACCTAGAAGAGACTTCAGTAGCCTGGAAAGAAGATGAAAAGAGAACAAACAGGCTGGTCCTAATTGGTAAGAGGTTACACATCTCCTTGTTTGAGTTTAAGAAGCTGTTTTTTTCACAGACAATCCTCTGACTTAGCCAGTGAAAAGCAGTCAGGCTAAACTGGCCTGAATGAGTGCAGTGAGTACGTTCAGCATAACCCTCTCTCAAAGGTTTATCCATCAAAACCTCCTGAAGTTCAAAATTGCAGCTGAGAGGAGTCTACACTATCCCTATTACTGCCACCAAAATCAAACCAAATCAAATAAATAAAATACTAACCTTTCATAAATTATGTTGGCATATTTAATGTTATTTTTAAAATCTGTAATTATAAATTGAGTGATGAGAATAGTTTGAATGTTTGATCAAATATTTAATAACTGTAAGGAAGGCTATTATAACTTTAAAACGTTTATGATCAGTTTTGTTTCTAAAAAGCTTGCAGTGCTGAGGTTCTATGTTTCTATATTCTATTTATTTCTGTTGGCTGTGCAAATTATTTTATTACCAAAAATAAACCTATTTATTCCCCTTTCCCTTATTTGTGCAGCTTGAAGTCCATTGTTGCCTTAATTTTAATACTACTATTCTTGCTGATTGATATAATAAACTTTCTTAGGTTAGAAGAAAACAAATTTTCTTAGGTTAGAAGAAGCTACTTGTATGTGGTTTTTTGTCATGCACAGTAAAATACAGTTAGATATTTTATTTCTCTTTACAGGCAGGAACTTGGACAAGGAGACCATCAAAGAAGTATTCATAGCCACTGTGAGAGAAGAACGAGGAAACAGCTGACATAAAACAATAAAAAAAATTAAATGTCTTTTAATCCTGCAAGGATTTTATGGCAGAAAAGACTGAATGGCATGGACTATAGTAGTTTCTATATCCTCTTGCGGTTTATGCAACAGTTGAACCCTGAAGTCTTCCTAAGAATTCCAGCTGACCTACTGCTTAAAGATTAGCTCTTATGGTCTAGAATCAAACACAATTCTCCTATTTTGGTTTTGGCTGAAGCTGTGTCAGCAACATCGTGTAACTGTGCAGAAATGGAGATAGGCAAAAGGCTGTTATGTTCTACATAAAGTGTTACTGTAGGGATATGGGAAACATGTTTGAAGCCTAGTGCTTTCTCTTGGTAATTCTCTTCCACTGGGAATGAAGCAATAGTGATTATTGCCAGTGGTGTAATCACAGTACAAAGTGTTTAGTGTTTACTATTAAACTGTCTTCCATCTCTTTACACTTGCTTTGTGGTTTTTGAGTGTACGCACCCGTCCCAGGTACTGCTAAACCTGTTGTATAATGAAGCTAAAAATACATAATAGTGGAGCTGCAAGATCATCTGGAGTAAATACTGTCTACAGAAAAGCTATGAATGCAGTGTTTGGTCCCATAGTCAGCAGTTTGAAAGATGTAGCTAAACTATTCGATCTTCTAGGCCATGACCCTGCCAGTTTAGCATTTGGGGAACTGGGGACTGCACAGTTCCACTGTGTTCAGGCTGCTCTGCATGATTTGTTATGGGGTTCTGTGACACTACTTTGAAACCATGTCTGAAGCTTTTATCTCTCTACTCACCACAATTTAGAGTTGAACTTCCTGCCCTGTACATTCTCCAGTACTCTTTGTTCACCTCTTAGCTTTAGAGGGATATTTTGACTACAGCTGTGTGAAAGCAAAATAAGTCAATGCAAGAGGATAATGTAGAATTAAAAATGTTTACAAACAAAATTCTAGGACATGCAGTTCTGAAGGGTGGACTTTTAGCTGTAGTGCTTGCTGTGCGTCCTTGCTGATGTGTCTGAGTAAGCAGAAACTTGTTTTCAGTACTAGGAGTGTGTTACTTGTCTCACACCTAACATTAAAAAGAAGAAAGAGGGCCATTCCCTCAGTCTCTCCTTCAGCCAGTATCAGCAGTCTTAAATTTTTTCACTTTGTTTCTTCTGGAATATATGAGTTTGGAATTTGTCTTCAAAAGAGCTGAGGATGGAGACGTTTATTAATTTTTCGCTGCCTGGAGCTGGTGTCTCGATTAAAATATTTAAGTCATGTATCTTAGCTAAGCTAGAGCTCTTTACTCCCCCAGTAGATACATCAGCAGGCATAACTTCATTCCTCACATTAGCAGTAGTTTTAGGTAGCTTGAAGTTATTTTCAGGGCTTAATTTTCTCTCTGAAGCAAGGTATAAAGAGAGAACAATCTGCTTACACAATGTTTCTTTCTGTTTAGCAGACCTTGGTGGCATTTGAGTGAACTGGTATTGCTGAGTGATACTGTGACTGTTTCCCTTAGCATTTAGAACTCTTCATTTTTAAAACTAGTATATGTTCTCACAGTGTTTTGGACTGCATAAATGACACACATGAAAATTTGTCAAATGATTGCCATCACTGTTATTCATTGAGTAATAAGATCACGTAAATTTAAATCTGTGGATTTATAACTTTTGCTCCTTTTGCTTCCATTTGTCACAGGAAAAATGATCAAAATACCTCTTATCTCATAAATGCCTCATGTAATGGAAGAACTCTGTTCTCTTTAGTGTGATTAATCTCTGAAGTGTTACTTTCAATTTAAAAAAAAGTTCAGAGACCTAATAAGAAGAGCTTCAACCATGAGTCATAAGGGGAAAAGGCATGGATGGCTTACACAGAGTCTTATTTTAGATGCTTATTTTTTTACTATTTGCTCACCCAACACACACTACACCACATTCTAAAATTTCCATGATGACTGTCAATATACTGGGTTTTTTTGTTGCTGCAGAGAGGCATCTCTGCACCTAGAAGCATATGCTCTGCACTCTGTATAGCTGATGTTGATACTACTTACCCTTTCTTGCTAGGACTTTCCCTGCACTGCTTGCAATGCTAATGCTGGAGAAGCTCTAGTCAGTATGCACATCTTTGTCTCTGCTTGTCTTCTGTAAACTGCCTGCATATTTCAAGGCATCCCCTGGGATGGAGAGCAGTCAGCTCCTCAGGATGGGGGGAGTTTGTATTCCTCCTGTTGGCTCTCAGGATGCCCCAGTGCTTTGTCCCCTATTCTGTTCACACATAATGACACTGGAAACATGCCAAGGACCTTGTCTTTATCCTCATCTCCCAAGAAGACCACTGGTTACACTTCTTGGGTATTTATTTAACCAACCTTTTCTGGTCTCTTCTTACATGCCCAGCCTCGGGTGCTATGTCTTGTCTTTGCATCATGCCAGAACTAAAAGAGGAAGAAAGGTAATGACAGCTCTGCAAAAGCTGTGAAATTTCTGTAGTATTTGTGTTACTGGGAGCTATGTCAAGGATGGCCTTCTCCAAGGACCTAGAACTGGGTTGAAGGGAGGCTGCAGAGGAGGGTGAAAGGGACAGGCAGACACCCCTCAGCCCTGTCTTGGCGTTGTGGTGTGGATGGTGGGGCAGCCAGGGGATGCTCAGGTTGGGGTGAAGAGGGATCTGGTGAAGACAAGCATTAGCAGTTCTCCCTGTGCAGGTTCCAAACAGGGGCACAGCCACACCTTCTCTGCAGAAATGATGGCCATCTAGACCTGGGCTTGCTTCTCAGCCAGATAGCTCCCACTGATGGTGCTTCAGTCCCTCCACCCAGAGACACGCAGCTCTAGGTAGGAAGTGATCGTGTCAACAAACCCCACACATTTTGTTTCCTAGCAGAGGCAGAGGAGTTTCTGTCCTAGAGGCAAATGGCAATGATTTGATGACTCCTGTGCCTTCAAGAATATCAAACATCTACAGAAATAGACTTTACAAAGCAGCATGGTTCCCCACAGTATTCTACTTTCCACGTGTTTTTATGAGCTCCGTTAAACTTGAAACTAACAAAAATTATATCCTTGCACTCTTGTGCCATTTTTTTATATCACCTGTTGGGTTTAATCTTCAGGAAGATGAATGGATGATCATGGTTTAATTTATTATGCCCTTTAAAATTTAGGCAGTTCTGAATTTGGTAGTATTTCACTAGATTCTTACTTTTTAATCCTTATGTATAACCTTCTGCCTGCTGGAGCAGGTTGTTGTCCATGTTCCACCCCAACTCCTGTAGGCAGGATGTGACCAGAGGGGACAGGATGGATAGGGTTGGGCTCCCAGCCACCTTCTGTCCTCATGAGCCACCCTGTTTCTCTACTGCTGTCATCAGCCCAGCTGCCCTGCAGAGCTCACAGCAACAGCATCTGCCTCTCCTTGTGGGGCATTTCCTCTACTACCAGGAACACTGGCCCAAACAGTGTCCCTTATATCTTACTCCTCCCTCAGTCCACATGAGCTTTTTTGTGTTTGCAACCATGCTTTGCTCATGCTACACTGCTCTACAGCTTCACATTGCATCCAAATTTGTTATACAAATTATATATACATTATATACACTACATACAGCTCCAGGTCTGCATGGTTTTAACTTATTGTAGGTGAATTGTTTATAGCAGTGGGGTTACAGTGCTAGGCCTGTGCTGCATTTCTTATCACTCTGTATGCCTGTACTCCTCTACAACACATCCTTGTCTCCACTTCTCAAGGCCACTGATACTGTATCAGTCATGTTTCCCTATGCTGCATCCTTACATTACAGCCATAAATACCTCATCCTACACAGAATGGCAGCTTTTACTACAGCTAGTTACTACTAGCTGTAAAAAATAATGTAAACAATGTTGTAACATCCAAGGATAAAAAAGTAAAACAAATTAGCAATTTACACCTGGCCAGTTAGAGAAACTGCTGTCACAAATAAAATGAAGAAATCAGAGCTTCAGGCAGGTCAGGAAAAGTTTGGCCAGACCAGGTGTGGCAAACCTCAGCCCTGAGATTCTGCACACTCAGTGCAAAACTTGTGGCCTGTTACTGGCAGTGGCAGTGGCATCCTGCAGGGTGACAAGGCTACGTTCCCACCCCGGTGCCCTACACAGTCCTTTGCTCTTCCAGCCGTGTACATGAAGGCAAAGGGAGCAAAGAGGAAATCCAAGTCCAGCTATGGCCAGTACCTTCACAGAGATGCCTGCTCAAGGCACCAGGGCTCCAGTGCCCTTTGGCCTCAGTCCCGCACACACCAACATCCACAGAAATTTTCAGCAAAGAAGGCAGTTGAAACAGATCGAGTGTCAAGCAGTCTAGGATGTGTACTGCCCATTAAGAAATGAGTAAAGCACTTGTAACTTGCATTTGCTTTAAAATTTTGGTCTAAACTGTGGTTTTATTGTAATGCTTCCGGTCTTTGAGCATAATGGAGAGTCCCAGTGATCATACTGTCCTCACTCAGCTCGTCTGAAATACCTAATTTCACATTGTCTCTTAATAGGATTCAGATCTGTTGCATCTCTTTCAGTTTAATAATTTCGATTGACAAGCACAGCTAATTTGCTATTTGGTTTCTTTATTGCTTTCTCTGTACTGTTCTTGAAATGTTCAAGCTGCTTTTTAGTTGGAATGAGCAGCTAATAATGATCTTATACTGTTAAAATTGGTATTTTTTATAATCTCACTTAAATGCAACAGACAAGGCTACATTTCTCTGTCTTGACCAGTGCAGAATTTTGTTTTAATTCACAAGAGATTGGTCAGAATCACACCCTTGAATCTCATCTTATGGAGAAAGTTTTTTAAAAACCCCTACATATATACTACAATTGCCTGCTAACAATATATAACAACATAATGCCATTCTAATGTTATAACAAGATGAAAGGGCTGTTTATTGTAAACTTTTTTGGCTGCTATCAATGTACGAGGAGCTACCTGAGCGAAGGCTTGACATTCCTATGACATTAAAGCTGTATTTTCTAGGAGGTTTCAATCATAACCATAGAATCACAGAATCATAAAACAGTTTGGTTCAGATGGGACCTTTAAAGGTCATCTAGTCCAACCCCTGCACTGAGTAGGGACATCTTCAGCTAGATCAGTTTGCTTACAAATCACAGCCTGAATAAACAAAACTTCTTAAATCACAGTGGTTTTATTTGCTTCTTTGTAAATGTTCTGCTACTTGTTTCTGAAAACATGCCTGTGGGATCAGCATCTGCCTTAGAGGAATTGGAGGAAGGTGAGTAAAAATGAAAACTGACACAATTGCTGGAGTTCTGGTTTGTAAACAGGAATATCAGAAAGTCATATCTCAGAGGACAACTTAAAGTTAAGACTGTAAAGCAGCATATTACTTGAGCTGAAATAAAGACTTTACTATCCAATAAGTAAGCAAATTTTACTCAGTGAAGAACTCTACTGTTGTTTCCAGGGGAAACCGAATTTGTTCCTAAAGAGGAATTATCCCAGCTGCTCCATTTCTTTGTTTTTGCCTCGTAGTAGCCGATCTACTCAGAGGTAGGAAAATGTCACATTAAACGAGTACTTGGTGTCATCTAGTGGTAACATTTGTTTCAGCAACTTGGTCAGCTGTTCAACGATGCAGATGTAGTCTTCCAAGAAATTCTATCTGATTTTGGTCTTATGCTTTTTTCTAGGTAATAAAGGAGAGAGATTATGGGAAATAAAAACATGTATCCCTTTAAACTGATGGTTCAGTCTAAAATCAGAATGAGATTTTTTCCCCCCTGCAAATTCTTCCCTCTTTCTTCTAGAAGTAAGAGAATACTGACTTCATGGTTTTGATGGAGAATTTGGTGATATAGTTGCAAGACTGAATTATGATATCAAAAGTGCCTGAGAAGGTAACTTTTAGCTTTCCTACCCCCCCCCCCCCCCCCCATAGAAAGAGGAATAACTTTAATCATGTTTTTAAAAAAGAGTGGTCAGAGTATGAAGTGTTGTCTTCATGACATATTTTTAGTTTGGTGGGGATTTTTTTTTACCTCCCCCCACCCCCCAGGTATTCCTGATGCTACAGGATGGACAGTGTTGCTGATTAATTATATAACTATGAAAGTGACTGGATGGGAATTGGCATCATTGACATAATCTGATCCCAAGTAAAACCTAACAGACAAAGAGCAAGTCAAATCAGCACCCTTGGATAAACAGGCAGGTAGAAATAGCCCTTCACTTCTGTGCAAGAGGAGCATCCTGGGGAAAAAGAACTGGTATTCTAGAGTAACTAAGTCAGCATGTTACTTCTCTAAAAGCATTGTGGTCTAAATAAGACTGACTTGTTCAAACGAGTTCAATGACAGATTCATTTTTGCAGTGGTAGGCTGCAGAACCAGATTGAAGGTCAGGCAAAACCAAGAATGGAAGACACACCAAAACAGAAAGGCTAGTTTGTCTGACAACAATTTTCCAAAGGTGTACTTACTAATGGATATCCCCAACTAAGAACCCTTCCTGGCTTGCAGGTCGTGAGAAGTGAGAGTAAACTCTTCAGAGATGAGCCAGAAGGTTTGGTAGGTTACAAAAGAGAAAAGTAAATCAGACTTTGGCGGCAGACAGAGCACCGCAGAGGATGACAGAGCAGATATGCCCACAGAAGGAGGCGCTGCTCCACCACTTTACAGACCTCACAGTGACACCTGCAGTCACCCAGGGTCCTCAGCTGCTAGCCAGCACTTGGATTCAAATCTCTTGAGGTATCCTGAAGTTACACCTTTGACTCATTTTCTGTTTTTCCCTGGACCTAAGTCAAAGGTTTCTTCTGGACTATTTTTATAATTTTAAAGAAATGTTAAGAAATGTTCGTATGTTTGTCTAATCTTCCAGAAGAAACAATCTTGAATATGGAAAGGTTGTTTAGGAGACATGGTATGTTGCCGTGAGAAATTTACTTCCTTTCATCAGCTATTGTCGGAAGATAAAACAAGTTCCCTGGCAAAATCAATTGGTCAGGTAGAATTTAGACTATGTATGCTTCACCCTTGACATGAGAAAGAGAAGAATTCTTAAAAAGAGAAAAAACCTCAACAGCTTTGTCCAATAGTATCCCTTTAAATGGCAGAGTCAGATACAGCTGGCATGGTGAAGTTAACTATTTATTTTTCAGTGGGTGCAAAAAAACCCCAAAGCAAACAGTTAAGCATCTACACAAAGTGATCAATACCATGATGTTGACACTTATTAAAGAATCACTGGAATTCTGTCTGGGACTCTTCCTTAAAACACAGATTTTTTAATCCTTAGGTCTCAAAGTGCTTTCTAAAATGCCAGTGAATTTGTTTGTTAAACTGAGGCAAACATATTGTGTCTTTCCCAAAAACTCAGAAATAAAGCTGCTATTAAAATCCTCCTCCATTTGAAGGAGCTGTTTTTCTATGCTGCTTTATTCTTCCTTTTCTGTTTGTTTGTGTTTCTGTGTTTGTGTTCCTGAGTAGTTTTAACTTTAAGTTCTTGTCAGAGATGCTACAACTCAGAGCAGAGTGATGGTATTTTGCTTTTATTCCCTTGCTTTATTGTTGTAGAAGGCCAACATATATAAGGCAAGGAATCCCTGTATCAATCATTATGTTGACTGTATATCTTCCTTCAGATATGTTGGTGAAGAGGTGTTGTGGGAACATTTCTTTCTTTGTGTTTTCAAACTTTTCATATGCTTTGACAATGTTAAAAACCATGGGCTTTTAAAATGGATGAAAAATAGGTCTCTGCTATAAATTCAGTCTCTCTTTCATGTGCTAATCTGCTAGTACAGCAAGAAAAGCAGCAGTATTTCTGCTGCCTTTACTACCTAGCATCCCTGGGCTAGGAGATAGATAGGCAGGGTAAATTTGAGAATGCATGTCCCATTTCTGTGTAATCACTGCCCAGCTCCCAGCATCAAACCATTGTGTCTCAGCTGAGGTTTTCATTTTACTCAGTAATTCCACCACTGAGAAGGACAGAGATACACAGAGAGCAGGCTTACTTGTAAGGAGGGGACTTTAGACCCTGAGGTAATTTGCTCGCCAGGAACCCACAGTGCACAAGTGGGTGATGATGTGAAAGAGGCCATTCAGTTGGCAGTATCTGTGAGATGTAGAACATTGTAGAACATGATGTCATCTGAGCATTGCAGCCTGGAGGGCCTTGCCATACCTCACTCTCATTGGATGCAGTGGCAGTAGCTATTTCTTGCACCTCTGAAAATCAGACTGGCAATCTGCAGGTCTGCAGCAGCAGGAACAGTTTGGAAGTTGTGTTTTATTCTTTGCATATCATGTGCCGGAATGATTTATCATATGGATAAATTTTCCATTCTTAACTGGTGACATAATTGGTAAATAACCATAAATGGGAGTGTAAGGCTTCCACAGTGTATATGAAATAAGTTCCTGCTAAATCAGGCCTTGACAACATGGTGCTTACTTGGCAGTACAAACAGCTTGTTAAACAGAACATATCTTTCTCCGTCACACAGTCTAGAAAGATTGTGGTGACTGCACACTTAATTTTACATGAAGTAAGATTAGCCAACCTATTTTCAGTTAGAAAGAAAGTATCACTCACTTGAGAGTGAGCAAAACTATTTGAATAAACTTTCTGCATCCTTTGGAGGTTATGGAGGATGTTCCTTTTATAAAAGTTGCTTTCTCTCTTAGGTTTATGAGTGTTGATTGTCCTTGTTCCTTTTCTCAATCCTTTTCTTCCTTCCTGTTTCTCCTGGATAGTAACAGGCAATTTTATAAGTCAGACCTGACTTACACAACATCATAAGTTGCTGGCATAGCAGTAAATCAGTTACCAATTACGAGAAATATGTTTTCAGGGAATTTTTCCAGTTTGAGCTTTGTAAATCAATTTGCATGTAAGTTTGTGTGAAAATGTTCCTTAAAACAATCACCCTGTTTCACTCAAATAACAGACTTGCAGCTGTAGTGAAATATAGCCTTTCTGGGGATTAAGTAAAATTTCCAGAAAAGAACTTGATGGGTATCCACGAGATCATAAATACCACTTTTCAATAAAACTCTGCAACAAGGGAACTAACTTTCCTGTAAGAATATAAAATACATTTGCTCTACCTTTTCTAACATAATAAAAATGCTTGCATAGAAAAACTTTAATTTGTGAACTGAAAGACAAGACAGATAAAGTCAGTCAAAATATCCACCAATTTTTCAATTTTATTTTCTCTTTTAATGCCTTTTAAGTCCTAAGTAATTTACATTTTGAAACAAAATCATTGCAAGTTTAAGAAAAAAAGTAGGAAACACCCCATTTGGAAGCACTGGGGTTTAAGAGTGGTTTTGTTCTTATTATACAATAATATAAATAAAAATATATAATTTTATTTATAAAAAGAAAACAATATAATAATTAAATTGCAATTTTTGGAGTGGTTTAAATAAATGGACATTTTATTTTTAGAACTTTTTTGTTTTAATAGCTCAAGTTAACAACTTACAATAAGTGCATGCCATTCTTCATATGATAACTGCACTGTAAGAAGAACTGGGGTATCCAGCTCAGAGGCAGGACAAGAATTTGAACTTCAAAACATGGCACCATGGGGAATGGCTGAATTAATTTTGAGTGTCCACATTTCTATCTGGAACAAATATTGCATGAAACAACTGTAAAAATACGTTTCCATCTAAAACTCAGGTATTATACTAGTACGAATTGTGAGCTTAAAGGCAAAACTTGCTTTGTTAATGGCACCGGTTCAATTCCCCGGCAACATTTGCAAGACGATACAAAGTATTTTTCCTCAACAGAAAGGAAGTGCCATGTCCATGGCAATTTCCTGTATGTTGGCATCAAATCAGAACGGGGCTGGGCTTCCATAGTCTACCTTCAACAAAATCCATTAGCATTTTCTGCCATCGCGCAGAGGGCACGCTTCAGGTCACCAGGTCAACTGAATTAGAAGTAATTGTGTGTCTATAAAGGGCTTCTGTTGCAATGGGACAGACTTCTATCCTTCAAGTCCACACAGACAACAGCTCAACTCTCAGCTCAGTGCATGAAAAAACTGGATCTAAAGGGACAAAGGCACCAGTACAGAGCTGGTAAAAAAAAAGATGGGCAAACACAAAAATATAGCTCTTAAAGTAATTAACACTGCCATGTTGTCACAAGACAAATGGGTTATGGTAAACATTTTAAGGCTCAGGAATTAAAAAGCTTTAAGAATCAAGTAAGATCCCAAGCAGGGGGTGAAAATGTTCCTGAACTAGATTGCATATGTCAAACCAAGTTTCTAAAATTGGCATACAGAAAGCTCATTGTTTTAGTTGGAAACAGAACCCATTTAACATGTATCCTGTCACTCCATTAAGCTGGTTTTTGTTTTAACAACCTTTAAAAAACTCACTCATAACAGTTTGGTAATACTAAGAATACATTTAGCTGTTGTTTCCCAAGAAGACATTCCAGACTTTTAATATCATCCCAAACTGGTAATTATTCACTTATTGAAGATACATAGCAGTAATCAGTTAATGCACTGCAGTATTGGCCATTTACAGAGGCCTCCACTTCTCAATGACATCTGCTGAGAACAGGACTGCTTATGGGACTTGCGTTGCTATAAAACAGAAATTGAAACACTTACCCATGGATAAATGTATCAACATAATCCTAATCTGGCTGCTGGAAAACTGAAGAACTGAACTAAAAAAAGTAAAAAATTGTTCCTTTTCTTCAGCTTTTGTACTAAAATGTTCAGGCTCTCTACATTAACTTCCCCATCCTTTGCTGCTCTGTGCTTCCCCATCACTGCTCCTGTGAAGGCTGGTATTTTATTTTTTAAAACAAAACCTGACGTCCCCCTGAAAAAGCATGAATTTATAACACAGTTTTGCAAAGTATTACAAGAATCATAATGAAAGAGGGGTTACATAAACTTTTGGATGGACTTACCTAAAGCAGAGCTTGAGTTTGAAGTAAAAAATTTACAGTGCTCAGTAGAACCCATTACATTTCTGGTAGTGCTTTTGTCAAGGCAATGCTTGAAAAGACTGTAAAACACACTTTTTAATTACTGTACATAAATTACATGGGTGGAGATAAGCAATTATGGAAAATTGTCATTGATTGTCCCTCTTAAAATATTCATTCTGAGAATGTCAGTGTTCACAGAGTTTTTAAAATTTATTCAAATTGATATATTTTCTTCCAAATGCTCAACACATTTCCTCTATCCATATGAAAAATGCAGTCAATTCTTTATTTTAAAGACTATCACATTTCTTCTTACTTTGGTCATGTGTTTTCCTTTATTTGGATCTTATCTGTTCTTTCTAATGCTTTATATCTTTGTTGCTGTTTCCTTATTGGGTGCTTGCTCTGGTAGATAGCAGTTATCTGATTTTATTTCAGCTCTCACTAATGCACACTAATGCAATGTCATGGTTTCATTGCTGGCAGTGCCCAAAAATTATTTAAGATACAGCTACTTCATTTAAATTGTGCTTTGTTTATATTAGGGATATGAGAACTGGCATTTCCACAGGGCAGATTTTTCCCTTTTGCTGTTTAAAATGCATTCTGAATTGGAAGCCACAATCATGACTACAGGCTAGGAGGTCTAACAGATGAGATTACTGTTTTCCTGCATGTGCTCTGGCCCTCTGCTGCAGTATATGGCCCACTATAAAGCTATTCTGCCAACAAAGCTAGAATTCTTGCATCTGCTTAAATGGATTACTTTGTTTAAACTAAACTGTTGGGCCTTGACTACCGTAGCATGCGGAGTGTTTTACTGTGATGGGAACCATCCCTGCCAAAGAAATGTATGTGTAGAAAATTTGTATCTTAAACTGTCACACTCTATCTGCTATGAACCACTACAAAGCCTGCAGAAACAGGGCTCAAAACCATGACTGAGTTACTCTGGTTACCATTCACCAGGTGACTCTCACTGACTCTTAATGAGCTACTGAATGAACTCCTGAATGAACTCAGCCCCTGTAGAAGACAAAAACATTTTACTCCATGTTTGCCTGGCCACTTCCTATCATTGCAGCTAACATGTTGCTTTGTTGAACCATAACACTCCACTGGGCTTCTGAGTGGTGTATGAGCACACTCCTTCATAGAAATGAGAAAAATGCCTTACAAAACTCTTTTTTGCCTGCTCAGATTCAGGTCTACACCAGGGATTTCCTAAGCACAAGAATGACATTGAGGTTACATGACTATTTTTCCCAACTCTCCCACCAAGACAGTTGTCCTGGCAAAAAAAATGCTCTCTGGGCCCAGTGTGAAAAGAGCATTTGGATGGAAAATTTCAGCTGATGTTTGACAGTCACAGGCATCTATAAACACAGCCTTTATACTGGGAAATGTCAGGCATCTTCGCAGTCGCTAGTGCCACCACCTCTGCATTTCATTTAAGCAGAAGGAACCCATGACAATGAACCAAGCTTTACCATACATCTGCATGAAATGCCTTAGTTTATCATAGGGAAAGACACCTTCACGCTTGGCTTTACAGAGAGGGAGTCTGGAGAGAAACCAGCACGGTCAGTAAGCAAGCCCCTATTTAAGTTTACTTACTATAGAAAAACCTTGCTTTTGAGCAATACAATAAGAAAAAAACCCAAATAAAACTATTTCTATTCTCTTTGATCGTTCTTTAATTGCCTGCTCTCCTGTTTCCTCGCCTGGGACAGTCCCGCGGCGCGGCCTCACCCCAGCCGGGATTCTCCGCTACGTGTGGGTGCTGCCCTGGGCCGGAGGGCGCTGCCGCCGTGCCCAGGGCACCCGGTCCCGGGGCCCGCCGGGGGGGCCCCGGCGCTGACAGACCGTGATCCCCCCGAGCAAGTGTGCAGCGCTGGCTCGCCCGCTCCTCGCTGCCTCCAGTTACATCCCTGGCAGGAGCCCGCGGCTCTCGGCTTCGCTTTCCAGGGTTATTTTTGGCCGGGGCCGCCGCATGCTGATGGCAGCGAGCTGGCGAGCCCCGGGCGCCTTGCCGGCCGGCGAGGCGCCGGCGGGNAGCCGCCATGGAGCGGACCCCCATCCCCGTGCTCACCGTGCAGACGGCGCCCTACGAGGACCAGCGCCCGACGGGCGGAGGGGGCCTGCGGCGGCCCACGGCGCTGTTCGAGAGCCAGCGCAACTACCTGCCCAACTTCGTGCAGAGCCTCCTCTCCTCCGTCGACCTCCGCGACCGGCAGGGCTGCCCC
>VZSE01015149.1:31813-47438 GCA_013398275.1 Promerops cafer
GGGCAGCGACGGCAGGTACTTCAGCAAGACGGCCATCGAGATCGTCGTTCAGATGGCCGCGGCCAACGGGGTAAGCTGTCCCCTCGCCCTTCCCGCCGCGCCTCGGCGGCCCCTGCTCCCTGTCCCTGGCAGCGGCACCCGCGCTCTGCCCGCGCCGGCGCTCCCGCGGGAAGCGCGGGGCAGAACCTTCCAATGTCATCACCCGGACAGCGCTCGGGACCCAGAGGAAGCCTGGAGGAACCGGCCTGCGGCTGTTTTGCAGCGCTGTGCGCGTCAGGTGCCCGAGCCAGCCCCACACGTGCCCGTTCGTGCGTCCCCTGGGCTGTGCCGCTGGGCCGTGGCGAGGCGGTGGCTCCATCGGGGTGTGACGGCGGGGATGGTGGCAACCTCTGGAGACTGCCAGCCGTGCCGTCCTGTTTCACACCTTATTTTAGAAGGAGGAAGGCATGGGAGCTGAAACATGGGGCTCACTCTGCAGGAGAAAATGTAGCAGAGTTAAAACTAAGTAGGCGGGAAACAAAGGTATCAGACAAGCATCTGCTGCTCAGGATATTTTAAAAATAATTCGAGGAGAATGGTACTGTTGAAGGAAGAGGAACTCAGCATTTTACCCACACCTCAGGAAAATACACACCTCTTTTCTGTTGGTCACTTGCTAACAAATTATAAAATGCAGGAAGACAGTGATGGCAGAAATCTCTGGTCAGAAGGGATACAAATTTTTCTTGTGCAATTTTGAAAGTAGGAAAGATCTCGGGAAGAAAACTTATGCCTTCTTCTAGATACATGCGCATTCATGCGTGGATGTGTATATACAGAAAGCTGGAAACACCAGATAATGCAGGCTTGAAGTTTCTACTTCAAAGCAGAGTTGAAACTGCTGTCTCTTGTTATGATGCCTAGAAGGAGTGATATAATTCTATAGATTTTTTTTTTTGTAGGGATTTTTTTTTTTCCAAAAGCTCAGTACTTTAAAGGCAGTCCTTTCAAAAGATCTTTCAATTTTGAAATGAATCTCCACATGTGTTTGAATTTTCCCTGCTGATTTGCTGTCACATACAAGACCAACCAGTCTTGTATGAATAATGAGTATTTTAAATTTACTTCTACAGCATGTTCTCAATATGCTGATAATATCAAGCAGATGCTGAGTGATGCCATAGATTTCAGAGACTGTGATACATACTGTCTACCTAGTGCAAAATCACTGTTCATACAGGGACTTGGTAGAGGCCAGGGTTTGTGTGGCGCAGGGTGTGGGAGGACACTGGTGAAAGTGGGGACTATCACAGTGGTTCCATCTGCAGTGTCAGGGAAGGGAGCATGCAGGGAGTGAGTGTAGGGCAGAGGAAGTGGGCTGGTGTGTGGGGAGTTGGAAGGAAGGTGGGACAGGACATGGAGCAGTGCTGCTCCCTAGCCCCCCTGCCCTTGTAGCTCAGTGGAGATAGTCTCACTGATGGAATTGCACCTGTTGACCAGGTGGGATAAAGTGCAGCAACAGCTAAAGCAAGAGCCCAGCAGCAAGAACTGCCCTGCAGAGGCTGAGGTCCTTGCATGCTGGTAGGAGCTACAAGAATGGGTTACAGTGCAGGGTGACCACAAGAACTGAGCTGCTGAAGAAACTTAGGGTTTAGAGGAGCAGGGGCTTCTCAGCCCAGTTATGCTGACTAATTTTTCCTGTCATCCTGCCTTCCTCCTTACTGCTTCTGTCACTTTCCCCATCTTGCTGGAATATCTTTCTAACCTCAGGAGATTTCCAGTTTGAGATGATTCTGACACCTTGCTGTAATAATGCTTTCCCCTTTCTTAAGTTACTGCAAGTTTCTTAGAAACACAGTTTCTCCCTAGTGCTTTCTGAAGCCAACCCCCAAACTTTTCTGCACGCAGGTCTCACAAATACCTGAATTCACATATGATTCTCTTCCTAATGACACAGTCCTCAGAAATTCAGCAGCCCAGCTGATAGGAAGCTATTGAAAGGGCTTCCCATTTCTGTGTTCTAATGCTCTGCTCCCTCTCTAACATCTTCACCCTGCTCACCCTCGCCTCTGTTTCTCTCAAGCACAACGTAAATGCATAAGTTACACATTTACTTAGTTAGTGCTGTTTGTGTGTTTTATTTTTTGGCTTTAGAAATACACCTGCTGGGAAAATATCTAAATCTCCTTGATAGCATTGTTTAGTACTGTGCTATATAAATAAGGGGAGAGGAAGAGAACACTCATGAGAGCAAAGATCTGTCCCTTTGGATGAGGTTAATATCACGAGAAAGTATGTAGCTGGTATCACAGGGAAAGAAGTGAACTGATGTAGGCTGGATCAGATGAAACGTGGGGAAGGCTTGAAAGGTGCATTGAAAATGTTCAGCTGCCCTGAGTGCCAGCAGTGGTGATAAACTGAACTTTAATCTCCTTCCTGGAAGACACATACCGAGAGTCATGGCTAGTTGTGCTGGCTGAGTACAAAAATAAAAGTGATTTTCTATTATCATCTGTAAATGGATTGCCCTTTAGAGTTGCTAGGTTCCTCTTGTTCTAACTTGGTGACTCATCCCACATTCCCCCTGTGCTAACAGCCTAGCACGGTTGGCATAGGCTCCAGTACAAGGAATGAGATGAGGTCCCCTGCTCAGTCAGCTGCCAGTGCTTGGCCTGCCTTCTGCTCATCCTCGGTGCTGCTGGCTCATGCCCTCCAGCTCAGGGCTGCAGGGACACGCACCACAGCTACAGCCTGCACGGCCTGCCCGCGGTGGCAGCAGCTGCAGGCTGGCCCGTGCTCTGCAGCTGCCAGCAGCGCGTGCGCCACCAGGTCCTGTTCAGAGCCGAGGGGGGCTAACCAGGGCTGCCCTTCAGTGGGCACACAGCTGGGATGGTAGCAAACACGTTTGGCTAAGGGGCTGCAGGTCATGGGAAGGTGGGGGAGCATGAGGAAGGCTGGACAGAGGTCCTGTAGCATTCTGGGTCGCAACAAGCAGTTTGACAAGTGGAGTGGTAGGAGAGTATTTGAGGGTCTATTTCCCTTTTCACCTGTGTCGTGCCAGTAGTAGTGTCTGTCAGCCTTAATGTCTGGAAGAACTGAGGTAGAAGGCTCCAGTATTTGCAATACAGTTCTTCTATGAATTAGATGCAAATATTCCATTAGACCCACCAACTGGATGGGGTGTCTCATTTTTGATGGAAAGTTTAGGATTCATTTAAATGAGAAACTGTTATTTGTGAGTCTCAGGGGCAGATCAGAAGGCAGTGATGTTACACTGAATGTGGAAAGTCATGACAATGTGCTAGAGAGACTGCAGAGTATAGCTAGTAGTGCTGTAGAAGTTTGAGATGGCAGACAGTTGAGTTTTCTGGCTGTCTCCTATGTAATACCATATTGGTTTTATTTTCCATGGCCTTTCATGCAAATCTTCCCTCCCTCCCTGGATCTGTGTGATATTTATTTGCTTCTACACTGAGTGTGGTGTTCTTTAGGATATCTTTAGGATACTATAGTAAAATATAGGAAGGCGCAGCCCCAAGTTGTTCTGGATGTAATCTGCTTGGTTCATGTTCTATCAAGTATAATTGACTGAGGCATGTGAACGATTACTGGGAAAAATAATTAAAAAAAGCATTAAGTGACTCCACGGTAATCAGCTGAATCGTCTGAAAAGGCACAGCTGCAAGTGGTACTTGCCTAAAAGTGTTGTTGTAAAGTGTTTGTTAGGGTACTTTATTCTTTCAGCTGTAACTGTTTGCTGAGGATCTTTGTTTCTGGTGTTGTTACTAAAAGTACAGTGACAAAACAGAATATGGCATAGGGACGCAGTATTAGAAGAGCTGTTACATGCCTGTGATCTTGTAGCCATGCAAGTTTTTGAATTCCAAAGATAATCTTTCCCTGCTATGAAATTGCCCAAGATTTTCAGAAGGATATTACTGGAACTTTAATTGTGAGCCAGTATGTGGATACAGTTTGGTTACTGTTTTAGCTCTGATTGTGAGAAGTCTGTAAAAACAGATATTAATTAAATTAATTGAAGAAATAATTAAATGCTAGTTTAGCATTTGATTAAAAATGAAGAGATTCTGAACCAAGAGAAGACGACCTTGTCCATTCTTGCCACCAAAATGAAAAAAGTGAAGGAAGATGGATAGCACATTTACACCTCTAAGGTCTGCACTGTCCTCAGGAAGTTTTGTAGAACCACTGATGACCTTAACATAAGGTGAAACTTTATAGTAGTCCCTGCAAATAATCATCATTTATGTAATTTGATTTGTAGGATCCTATATTTAGAATACTAAATATTGCAATATTTCTATAGTACAGAAATTAACATAATAGATAATATTCAAAGTGGCATAGAAATAGTAGCCTCATGATAAGTGCTTAAGGCAAATCAAATTACTAATATTTATATTAGTATTTGGCCTCCAGAAAAATGGGAAAACTGGTTTTTGCAACATGTATTGAATGGGAAGAAATGAAATACGGTGAAGAGAAAGTCCTAGGTAATTTGTGCCTTCTGAATAATTTAAGTATTCTACTAACTTTTAAAAATACGGTGTCATGCATGAAGACAAAAACTTAAAACACACTAGTTTAGATTTAGAAATACTGAAAACGTGCTTGTGATAAGCCTGCGTGCAAGTGTAAATACATTTATACTTGAGTACCTCCAGATAGATTCAGAGTGGTTGTTTTCAAGTGTTTTGTAAAATGTTATCGCTGTCATATTCCTTTTGTTTACCCATACACAATACTGTTTAAAAGAGCTGGCACCCATTTCTGACAGCTGTATTTGGAAGATTGAGTCATTGCTCTAGCTTTCTACATGCTTCATAGTTTAAAAAAAGGGAGGGACAATATTCAAAACAAACAATTTCAAGGTTTTTTAAACCATATTTTTCTTTCCATGATAATATTTTGTTTGTTTCTTAACTTACTAGCTCTCCTGTTTTCTAGCAACATTCCATAGACTTCAGAATTATCTGCAAAAACTCTGAAAGGAGAAGCAGGTAGACAATCATTCTTTCATCAAAGCTTGAGGTAGAAATCTCAGATAGAAGAGTGATTTTCTGCACATTTTTTAAAATTCAAAAGCAGATCCTGTGATTCTTAGTGAAAGAGAAGTGGCTAGACAGTTTGTGATTGGTGAGAATTATAAAAAAAAAAAGTAACTTAACGGTAGAAGTTGATAATTTCTTTGTAATCTTAATGTTAAAAGTTAAAATAGTGCACAAAATCAGGTTAAATAAATAATCTCCTAATCCTTTGCTCTTCTGAAATTATTTGGACCCACACTTCTAAGTAACCATTAAGGTCCTCTTGTGAGTGCCCTGAAGAAGGTCATCTATATATGAAGGAACAGCTCTTTATGGACAGGAGGCAGGTAGTGACACTTCCTGTGCTGCTGCTTTGCCACAAAGACTGTGGAGCTATCGAACCTCCTTCAAACTAGAGAATGAGATCTGAAGTTCAATTCCCAGTGTGTTTTTGGATGGGGAGTGGGAGGGATTCAGTGTTGTGCCTTTCCGTCTGCCTTCCCTAACTGTCCTGCCCCTTCCCAAACTACTGCGCAGTAATGGTGGTGGTGATGGGGCTTTGACTTTTTTTTTAATATTAATGTTATTGAGAAATTCCAGACTTTGACAGTACCCTTTTAAGCTCCATATGCAGCTGCCTCAGTTCTCATCTGTAACACTTAACCTCCCCTCCTCCCCTTGTTTTTTTGCGTTTTCCTTTTGTGTTCCCGAGGAATTGGAACTCTCCTGTATTTCTTTGCAAATACATTTCTTGTTGGCTCCTAGATTATTTATGTTAAGCTGAAACTGTAGTGTCTGCGTAGGGGATGAAGGCATGGTTTTGAAATTGGAACCTTGCAGTGGAACTGCACATAATACCAAGCACATTGAGTCAGTGTTTAATAACACCGCCTGAAAGGGGTTTTTTTATTTTAAGAATGGTGGGAACTTCCCCTGCTCAGCTGTGCCCTGGGAAACACACCCTGTTCGTTTGGAATAGCCGAGGAGTCACTGATAGCTGAAGGAGGAGCAGTGCTTTCTATGGGGCAGGACATCCAAGGCTATCTTGGCAGAAATGTACCTACAAGAGACTGCAGGTCCTAATGTGGGGTGATACTTGTGATTACACTGAAAGGCTGCTCTGTGAAAGGCAATTCTCTTTCTATTCTCTTTGTATTAAAGCCCCAGCCCTGAAAATGCATCCACAGAATCAGCCCTAAACTATACTAATTAATATCTGAGAGGATTTACTGATTTGTGTGCTTAGCTGGCAAGTTGTGGTAGCAGGATGATAGCCTAGTGTTATGCTTGGGAGCTTTGCAAATCCTTATCATTGCTGTGCTCTTGCATATCCTGTCATATCCAGGCCACTAGGGTTAAATGTGCCAGGTTACAGTATTTTTTGTCAGTGCTCCAGGTTAGCATGCAACCAACTCATGGATATGTCTCTGCAAAAGAGTATGTTCCATACCAAGACTTTACCATTTCTATCCTGTACATATATGCCTATTGAGTGTGTGTTTATATACTTATTTTCAAAAATTTAGTGCTATTCAGAGTACTTTGGCTTGTTTTTTCCATGTAGATTGGCAGATTGGTTATTGGACAGAATGGGATCTTATCCACACCTGCTGTTTCATGTATCATCCGAAAGATCAAAGCTGCTGGTGGAATTATCCTAACAGCTAGCCACAGTCCTGGGGGACCTGGAGGAGAATTTGGAGTCAAGTTTGAAGTTGCCAATGGAGGTACGTTTTTTTAAAAAAGACACTACAACATTGCATCTTGGTATGCTGGAAGTGGCTTATGAGGATAACTAGCTGTCTGTAACTATGTGTTTTTAATTTGCTCTGTTAAAAATGTGAAGAACATAGGCATCCCTTTTTCTTTACATAATAGAAATGTATTTGTTTACATGGGTCTGAAAAATAAGCATTAAATGTTCATTGAAGCCCTTGGGGTAGCTGTAAGATTTCTGTAAGCAATAGACTTGCCATCCGGTTTTTACAGTCATTTATGTAGCCATCCAGATCACCGTAACAGTTCTGATCCTTTTATAAAGAGGCCTGTGAGGGAGCTCTGTTTTCCTCATATTTCTGTGTTGCTTGTCTTGGCATTTACTTTAAAGCATGTAATTTCAGAAATACTGTAAGCAGTCTAACTCGTTATCTTGTGTGGAAGAAAGCACTTCTTATGTTTACCCAGGAGATAACTGGTGTTACCCTGTTGTACCATTTTACCACTGAAATTCCACCATTGAATAGGGGAATTTTTGTAAATAGCTAAAGTACTTTTTTCCAAAATTGACAACTAACACATTATGTTGTTAAAAGTTCTAACTAACCTATATATGTTACAGGTTCTGTATGTTTTACATTGTAGATCTGTGTACACTCATGTAACGTTATGTGATGGTTGCTGACACCTTGTATACCTCACATATGTAGAGTGCTTTCCATCTGGAAGAAAATGAACTGAAAGTGCTTATAAAATGTTTCCTTCCCCATTTTGAAGGTGGGAGAACTTGGGATGGGGGTGCTTTCTCCCTTCTCTCTTGTGTAATTGAAAAATGTGCATGGTTAAATGAGTGTGATTTTATATACAGAATAGGCTTGAATCCCAGAGGGATTAAAGGGACTGTGTTAGGTCAGCCAGTAAGAAAGCCAGGGTAACAGCACACATATACCAGAGCCAAACCATTAGATGCATTAGCACTCTATGAACTTTAAAACAACACATGCATCTAAAGTCAGCTTGATAAATGGTAACAGTTGGTGGTGCAGTCTTTCTAGTCTGCTTTGCCTTTTTAAAGAGAATTCAAAAAGGCTATTAAGCTTTATGTACAAAACACTCCTCAAACACAGGTCACAAGGTTTAATTATTTATGTTAATCCGCAGGGCCATAATGAAAAGTAGCTGGTTTAAGTTCCAGCTGAGGAAATGTGGGTTAGGTATTAGGCAAGGTGTTTGAACTAAGATGGTGTTTAGGCACAGCAGCAAGCTTCTAGGGAAGGTTATTGTTGCTCTGTATTCTTGCTCAGTCTATTTTGTAGATCCAGGTCAAGCAGAAGTGGCTTGTCTCTGTAGCTGTAGAAGAGAATGTAGAGTGACTCTGTGGGATCTCCTTAGCTGGAAATATCAGTAGACAATACATCCATCTATCAAGGAAGATCTGTAGCTTATGGCGTCCTTACCCTTTGGATGGCTTTGGATTAGATGAGTAAGAAGTCATTTCATAAGCTAAATGAAGAGTTAAGTGGCTGGTTTTTATTGTATTGGTTCGGACCATCTGGTGCACTGCATCTGAGATGGGAGACACTAATTTCTGTGGCAATGCACTGCATATAGCAGCATTGCTAGACGAATGGAAAGTTCACACTGAAAAAGCCTTCAAACACATTTTGCGGTGAGGAGAGAGAACACAGCAAAGGGAATAAAAGAAATCATTTTTAGAGTAGCAGTGTAGCTTTAATATAAGCTGTGCAGAGTCAGATAAGTCAGAAAGGACTTGCTGCAAGTCACACTCAATTGCAACTTGGACTCAACCTTTGCACTACATATGGCATAGTTCATCTAGTAATTTTCGCATCAAGCCTGCAACTTTAATTTAGTTGACAGTAAATCTTTGAAAAAATAAAGCCATTTTTCAGGCTTTAGCAATGAAAGTAACTCACAAGTAAGATGTGTTTTCTGTTTCTGAATGATGTAACAAATCCAGGTCATAATTGCTAATTGTTAAGAAATTAAGGTATTTTGAATTCCAACAAAGAAAAATTTCATTCAGGTAGTGGAGGGAAACTGCAATACAGTACCACTGTCAAACTGGTAAGATTTCTAAAAATGGTCTTTTTTTTCCTAAAGAAATAATGTGAAACACCAAGCCATCTGATCTTCACAGGTGTGCATTTGCAGAAAGTCCTATGAAACACCAGAACCTGCTGCTAAAGAACAGGCTTTCCTTTGATAGCTATATTGAGATTCCATGCAGAGTGAAAAAAGGCAGTCTTTGACCAATAAGCCCAAACAAATATGTCTGTGGTTACCTCATCTTTCCTGCCCCTGGATAATAATTGATTTAAATACTCTATGTGAATCAAAATGTTGTGAGTGATGTAGTGTATTTCCATGTTTTATTTTTTTGAAAAATGTTTTAAACCTGTGTTGCAGTGAAAGACCAGACCTTGTTTACCACAGTATTGTGTTTTTATTTATTCCATAGTAATTAAAATATATTCAGAAAAATGTTTGCTACAGCACTCATTTTTAAAATAGGAAATCTTCATTTAAAAGAAATGACCCATTATATTATTTTCTGTTTTAGGACCTGCTCCAGACATAGTTTCAGAAAAAATCTATCAAATCAGCAAAACCTTGGAGGAATATGCAATTTGTCCTGATCTCAGAGTTGATTTATCCCGCCTAGGAAGACAAGAATTTGATCTGGAGAACAAATTCAAACCTTTCCGAGGTATCAGTGTGTGGTTTTACTCATGCTAAATCCATTGAGTCTTAATATTAGTATTGCAGCAGAATTATAATGGGTGATTATACAAGCAGAACTTCAGTTCTTCAAGATGCCTTACTAAAACTTACCAAAATACGAGGCAGTATAGAATCACAGAATGGTTTGTGGTGGAAAGTACCTTCAGGATCATCTTGTTCCAACCTTGCTGTCATGGGCAGGGAGACCTTTAATTAGACCAGATTGCTCAGGATCCCATCCAACCTCACTTGGAACACTTCCAGGGATGGGCTATCCACAGCTTCTCTGGGCAACCTGTTCAAATACCTCACCACCCCCTCAGTAAAGAATTTTTTCCTAAAATCTAATCTAAATCTCTTCTCCTTCAGTTTAAAACCCTTCCCCCTTGTCATAACACTACTTACCTGTTTTGAAGTTCTTTGTATACGTTCCCTTTCAAGTACTGGAAGGCAGCTATAAGGTCTCTTCAGAGCCTTCTCCATGCTAAACAATCCCAGATCTCTCAGCCTGTCCTCATAGGAGAGGTTCTCCATCCCTCTCGTCATCTTTGTGGCACTCCCTTGGGCCTGCTCCACAGGTCCATGTCTTTCTGGTACTGAGAACCCCAGAGCTGATGCAGCACTGCAGGTGGGGTCTCACCAGAGCAGAGCAGAGGGGCAGGATCCCCTCCCTGGCCCTGCTGCCCACGCTGCTTTGGATGCAGCTCAGGACACAACTGGCTTTCTGGGCTGTGGGTCATGTCCAGCTTTTCATTCCCTAGAACCCCAAGTCCTTCTCTGCAGGGCTGCTCTCAATGAGTTCTTCTCCCAGTTTGTACCTGTGTCTGGAACTGCCCTGACCCAGGTGCAGCACTTTGTGCTTGGACTTGTTGAACCTCATGAGATTCTCACAGATCCACTTCTCAAGCTTGTCCAGGTCCCTCTGGATGGCATCCCTTCCTTCTGTTGTGTCAGCTGCACTGCTCAGCTTTGTGTCATCTCCAAACCTGCTCACTGGCCTCCATCTGGACACAGAGTCATTGACCACAGCACACTGGCTGTGTCCATCCAGCAAACTCCTTTTCCATTGAATAGTCCATCCATCAGATCCATGTCTCTCCAGTTCAGAGATAAGATGCCACACATTGCAGTGTCAAAGACCATAAAGAAGGCTAGATAGATGACATTTGTCTGTCACGTATCACCTGAAAGATGAAAGCAGCTGGTGGAATTATTCTAACAACTACCAACAGTCTCAGGAAACCTGGAGATGGCAGTGAAGTTGGAGGTTGCCCATGGAGGTAGGGTTTGAGGTTTTCTTAATACAGCAAAAGGGTTTTGTATTACCAACAGGCTTCCCATGTCAGGTGGCCTGTAGTATACCCCCAACCACAAAGAGTCCTATGTTGGCCTGTTTCTTGACTTTCACCCACAGGGTCTCAGTCTGTTCGTGGCTTTTTGTCAGAGGCAGCTTTTTGCAATCTGACCCTTCTTTAACACTGAGCACAGCACCCCCACCCCTCCTATCTGTCTGAAAAGACCCAGCCTGTCTGTTCTGAAAAGCTTGTAGCCCTCAACTGCAGTGCTCCAGTCATGTAACTCATGCCCCCTGTTTCTGTGATAGCAATTAGGTCATAGTTTTCTAATTGCACCATGGTTTCCAGCTCCTTTAGCTTGTGTCCAGTGCTGTGTGCATTTGTATTTGTATTTGTAAAGTGTTATATTTGTTTTGCACTTTAGGAATCTGGGTTACAGACTTTTAAGTGCATCAGGCCTCATCTTTCAGTCAAGTACCTTTTCTAAATTTATGCTTGCTAGAAGTAAAACACCAAGCACAAATCTTTTTGGTCTAGGAATTGTTTGCTTTTTGAAGTCTAATTGATAAAAGTGTAAGTGAGACTCTCAGTTTATTCATTTTTGTTGACACTTTCTGAAATTTGTGGGATTTGTACATCCAGTGATTCCAAATGTATAGGGATTGCTTAAGCACCTGTTTAATTTTAGGCGTAGTGAGCACTTTTATGCTTACAATTGATTTAAAATTATCTGATACAGCTGTTTTCTTGAAGGAGTCAAAAACAAATTAAGGGGTCCTAACATGTATTTCAAACTTTGTGTACATTTCATATATTTCAAATACTGTAAAACTCGATGTGGCCTCAAGAACTTTTCCACGTTCCTGATGCTCTAGAATTAAAGCCATTTTGTTTTCCACCCAAACGTCACATTTTGAGACAGTTTACATTTTGAGAAATAAAATTTTTCATTTAAAAAAGTCTTTAAATTTTGATTTCACTGAGGTATTTTATTTTATAGTAAAGAACATGTTTGGCTTTTTTAGGCAAACAGAAAGCAAAGAGAATTCAACTCCAGCACCACTCTGGAACCATAGAATTGCTACAGTATTAAATTTTGGTTTTTAAACTCTTTAATCTCTCCAAATAGTATTTTTAAAATCAAAATGAGACACTCCTCCCCCAAATACATATAAAAGTGCATATAAATATTTGCAGGTTTTCCGTATGTTTTTCTAAGAAAAAAAAAATTTTCCAATCATGTCTTCCAAGAATACATCAACCTGAGACAGTAGAGCTATCAGGGAACCCTACTGAAGCAATGTAATTGGCTTATAAATGCATGAATAAATACAGTTTACACAGACTTGAATGCAGATTTACGGTGCAAAAAGAATGAAAATAATCTAAAAAGTAATTTAATATGCTATCTGAAGTATTTGAAACTTCTGCTTTTTCTTCAGTTGTACGAACTAACTCCTGTGAATCAAGGCTACAGAGGTGTTGGAACAACTGAGGCTGGGTTTGGCAGGAGTTAAAATATTTTTTAGACTTTAATCCTTCATGTGCTTTATCTACACATGTGTGAGCAGATCCACCAGAGCTGCCACATTTGGTCATATGTGTAAAGCTTAGGGCCTACTAAAATGCTGTTAGGAGCAGGGCATAGAAGATACGAAATAATATAATCTTAGTAAGCGTTTAAAACTTGCAGCGTATACCCTAGAATTGACTCTTTTTCAAGTAGGTTTTATGGATTGCTTTTCAGCCTTGAGAACCCTTTTGGTTTCTTCAAGCATTTTGCCACAATCTATTTGAAGTGTTTTTCTCAGGCTCAAAAAATGTCTGTGTCATTTTCATGTTGCTCTAAAAAAGAGCATTAGTGTCAGTGTTTCTGAGCAAAATTGAATGAGATTCTAAGTAATAATTTAATTTATAGCTAAGATATTTCAAGATATTCATTTAACCAGATGAAAAGACATTTGTATAACATATGTTTTTTAATTTAATCAGGAAAAGTAATTAATTCCAAGATGACTGAGAAGCATGGCTTTTAACAGTTGTTTGGTTACTGCTTTCATTATGACAGACTTATTTTCATTAATTAATTTTTGTTTAATGTTTTAAATCCAAAAGAACTAGAAAAATTGTCGGGCTCTGCTTTTATGAATTTAAATTTCAAGTTATCGAGACCTTAGCAAAAAACCAGATGTTGTATCTGAGTCCTGCTTTCCTAAATCAATGAGATCTACAATGCAAAAGTATAGTTTGCTGTCCATCTACAACAAACTGAACACAGGAATTTGTGTGCCAGAATTTAGAAGAATGGTTGTATGTCTCTCTCGAAAGAGCCATGCAGATAGATACTGCTGTCACATAAAAGAATAGAACATCTGGTGTCAACATGTCATGAACATCTTTTTCCTCTGACAATCAACCTATTTAGTTTGCAAAGTTTTTCGGTGGTTTTTAGTGAATGATCTGTAAAGAATTTACTTTGATGTAACATACACTCATTAATGTCTTCAGTTAAATAGGAGCTGTCAACTTACATTATCTCTGCAGTCTTTTGGCAGGCAAAACTGATGATCTTTTCAAGGCTTACAGCTTGATACTAGCCACACTGAAGGCAGTGGGAGCCTTAGACTTTTCCTCTGTGGACTTCAAAGCAAAGCTGAGTCACGTAGGGGTTGTGTGCTCTGACTTTAGTTCAGCTGGGTGGAAAAGAGCTGAAAGAAATAACTTCGGTGGGATCAACTGTAGTCACTTTTTTTTGGGTGTGATTTTTCTAGTGGAAATTGTGGATTCTGTGGAAATCTACCTCAATCTCCTCCGAAGTATTTTTGACTTCAGTGCCATCAGAAATTTGCTGACTGGACCCAATCAGATTAAAATAAGGATTGATGCCATGAATGGAGGTATGAACTTAAGTGCTATTGGGACAGAATCGTAGGTACACTGAAATAATTTCCCAACAAAAGTTGTACACTGCAATGGTTTCCCAGTAACAATACAGCATATAAATATTGGACTTTTATGTAATAGAAGTTAAGTGTAATAAGAAAGGATTTGAACCTTGTACCACCAACAAAGGCAATCTTAGCAATGGGTTAGATTTCTTACTAGGCTAAGAGATTTATCTTACTTGATAAATAAGTAAAGACATATGTGTCCAATAAAGTTTTCTTTCTGCATTTGGAAGCAAACAGGATGAGGTAATCTTGCCATGAGAGGTTAATGAAATATATTGCAGTGTCCAGTGACCGAGGAGGTTACAAGGCAGTCTCTACTAAGAGGAAATTATAAATGGTGTAAAACTAGTTAAGTCTGAATAAATAAATTAAAGAGTTAGTTGAGACCTCTGTCTCACTAATGTTAAAAGTGAACAAATTTCAGAGTACTGTGGACAAGTTGAAAGTGTCACAGAAGACAGCAAGGGGATCAATGGTGTACTGATATTAAAAAAATATAAGCTCTGTCACTTGGGGAAACACAGACCAGGATAAGATCTATTTTAGGCTACATTATGAATATATAAATAAGGATTTCTGCAGATAATAAGTTGAAGGATAGGAGTGTGAGTAAGACTGTTCAGCATTATCTTATGGAAAACAGATTACATCAAGCAAACCAGGTTTCATTCTTTAATAGGATTACAAAAACAGACCCTTAAAAGGAGCTGGATAGACTTAGAAAACTTCTGTAAAGCATTTTATCTAGTATGTGATAGCCGCTGTTCGAAATACCATAGTGAGTTCACAGTCAGTGTGAACACACAGTTCACTGTGGCCCAGGATTATAGTCTGCATCCAAGTGAACAGACAGTTTTGCCAGGCTGTGTCAAAAGGGCAGGTGCTGTCCTTGAGCAGTGCAGAGGGAGCAGTGAGGAAGGCACTGCCTCTCGTCATGTACCATACTGGAGAGAATGTTACTAAAATACCTAGGAGCTCTCATGTTCAGGTCTGTTACTGACTGTTAAGAATTTTTACATGTTGTCAAAAAGATGCATGGTCTGTCTTAGGGTTAGGAAAACTGATGCATCATAAACATTTTAAAGGACTTACCTTGTTTACTTTATTTGCAAGGTGACAGAGAATTGGCTTTATGACCTTGCATTTTGGTGGAGAGATGGATATCTGTAATTTAAAGTACATGTAGATTAAGTGTATACAAGTGGAATATATTTTTATGCCTGTACACACTGGTAGTTTAACATTGGCAGAAAAAACAGTAATTTGACAGGAGTCCATTTTAGATAAGAACCTGAATCATGGTATATTTTAAGGAATTAACATCTACATTGTCATGAAAAGAAGTTTCACTCCCACAGTTTTACCTCAGGTCTCTGCTGCTCCAATTAGCAAGATTTAGGAGTAAGTTAGGAGAAAGAGAGAGCAGTCACTCATGCATTTTTTACCTCTGAGTGACCTGTTCATACCTGCATCAGGGATGCAGAGTGCTCAGGTAGTGGCCGTTTAGTCTTCAAATGCATGTAATAATGATGATATGTAACAGCATGGGGTTTTAGTTGGTCATATCTTTAACAAAACAAAGAAGTACTTAGGAGTTAGTTTTGGGAAAATTTTAATTTATTCTCTGCATGGTAGCAACTAAAATGTAGTAAAATTCTTTGGTGGATAAATCTATTGCCATTTTCACATGAATTGGAATCTTAAAGTAGGTGTATTTCCCATATGTATTCACCTGCTGTTAACTTTCCTTGCTATTATGTGTTATTTAAACACATAGAATAGCATTTAATTTCTATGTTATTTAAACACATAGAATAGCATTTTATTTTTATTCTAGTGAGAAAAACTCATTTATGTATATGATAATTTCTTTACTTAATAATGGGTAAAA
>VZSE01015149.1:47467-208080 GCA_013398275.1 Promerops cafer
GCAGTGAGGAAGGCACTGCCTCTCGTCATGTACCATACTGGAGAGAATGTTACTAAAATACCTAGGAGCTCTCATGTTCAGGTCTGTTACTGACTGTTAAGAATTTTTACATGTTGTCAAAAAGATGCATGGTCTGTCTTAGGGTTAGGAAAACTGATGCATCATAAACATTTTAAAGGACTTACCTTGTTTACTTTATTTGCAAGGTGACAGAGAATTGGCTTTATGACCTTGCATTTTGGTGGAGAGATGGATATCTGTAATTTAAAGTACATGTAGATTAAGTGTATACAAGTGGAATATATTTTTATGCCTGTACACACTGGTAGTTTAACATTGGCAGAAAAAACAGTAATTTGACAGGAGTCCATTTTAGATAAGAACCTGAATCATGGTATATTTTAAGGAATTAACATCTACATTGTCATGAAAAGAAGTTTCACTCCCACAGTTTTACCTCAGGTCTCTGCTGCTCCAATTAGCAAGATTTAGGAGTAAGTTAGGAGAAAGAGAGAGCAGTCACTCATGCATTTTTTACCTCTGAGTGACCTGTTCATACCTGCATCAGGGATGCAGAGTGCTCAGGTAGTGGCCGTTTAGTCTTCAAATGCATGTAATAATGATGATATGTAACAGCATGGGGTTTTAGTTGGTCATATCTTTAACAAAACAAAGAAGTACTTAGGAGTTAGTTTTGGGAAAATTTTAATTTATTCTCTGCATGGTAGCAACTAAAATGTAGTAAAATTCTTTGGTGGATAAATCTATTGCCATTTTCACATGAATTGGAATCTTAAAGTAGGTGTATTTCCCATATGTATTCACCTGCTGTTAACTTTCCTTGCTATTATGTGTTATTTAAACACATAGAATAGCATTTAATTTCTATGTTATTTAAACACATAGAATAGCATTTTATTTTTATTCTAGTGAGAAAAACTCATTTATGTATATGATAATTTCTTTACTTAATAATGGGTAAAAAAACCCTCTGTGTCTTTCACCATTGTGATTTTCATGTTGAATTGATTCTTTTAGTACCGATTAATTATTTACTTTGAGGACAATCACATACTCCTCTGTGAAATAGTAGTTTGGGGGTTGTTGCAAGGACAGATGTATAGAATTGCTGAAAGCATGTTTTGTATGCAACATCCACAGTGCTGTGAAAAATTTGAATGTCAAGCATACGCTTTTGTGATTGCATGGCAGATTTCTGTTTTCACAGTTATGGGACCCTATGTGAGAAGAATCTTGTGTGATGAATTGGGAGCTCCTGCAAATTCTGCCATCAACTGTATTCCTCTGGAGGATTTTGGTGGACAGCCTCCTGATCCAAATTTAACATATGCAACTGCCTTGCTGGAGGCTATGAAAGGTGGCGAATATGGATTTGGAGCTGCTTTTGATGCTGATGGAGTAAGTATTTAGATCTGTCTTGAGGTTCCACTGTCGTTGTTTGGTCTGGAGATAGATATGGGGCGTGTAAGTATAACTTATCTGCTTTTCAGTAACCTATTGAAGCTGAAAGTGGTATTACTTTCAGGTACAGATGGTAACATTTGCAACCCATAAATCAGATACATGTGTTGTAATTTTTCTCTGCAGATGACTGCAAATCAAGCAGAATTTGAAGGCAGGATGTGAATTATTTAAATATCAAGCTGGTTTTATCTTGTGCTGGTGTAGCACTTTTTTTCCCTGGTTAGGAACAGACAGCATATAGATAATAGACTTGTCACAGTAAACAGTAACAACGTTAAGTCCTTTTTGGTTAGCATCATGAATTAAGGGCTTTTTAACTAAATAAAGCACTGAATCGTAATCTTTGTTTATTTTAATTTTTAAATGTCATATTATCAGCATAACAGAAAGCAATGTATTACAAAAGAACTTTCTGCCTTGACAAGGTGGGAGAAAGATTAAAAGGTTCTGAAGAACAAAAGCTGTTTTCTATTCTCAGTAAACACAAAACACCCTCCTACTCAGATAATAGTGCATGTCATCGGCAGAAAGATTCTCCTACATTCTCTTGGCAGAAACAGAGCTGATGAAGTGACATGTAGGAGGCAGAAGCTAGAAACTGATCTGGAGCTTTGATTTGCAAGGCAGGAGGGAGTGATGGTGTGATAGTGAGATTAGAAACCTGCCAGGATGATGCCAGTAGATTTTTCTGGCCAAAGAGGGATGTGAGTAACCCAAAGCCTGTCCTTTTTCTCTCTACCTCCAGGGGATCTAGGAAAAGAAATTAGGTGTCCTCAATACATGGAATTTAGGATGCTATTTTAAATTTCTTTTCTTCTCCAGGACCGCTACATGATCCTTGGCCAAAATGGTTTCTTTGTTAATGCATCAGATTCACTGGCTATAATTGCTGCCAATCTGTCTTGCATTCCATACTTTTGTCAGATGGGTGTCCGAGGATTTGGCAGAAGCATGCCTACCAGCACAGCTCTGGACAAGTAAGATGAAATATTTATTTGTAGCACCTTTGTCATTACATTAGTTATCTCTACTTTTTATTATATAGCAATTCCAAAATTGCAAAGTCTTTTGACCATAAGAGCTTCTAATTTTCCCAATCTTTATGTGCTTTATTTTTTAAACTGGTTTTGATGAGATTTTGGTTTTACCTAGACTAATTTTTCCCATTTTTACTTGCATTAAAAGAGCTTAATTCAGTCTGGAGAAGAAGTAAATTGGTAAATCTCATGTACAGATATTTGACTGTATTTTTCCAAAAAACTTTATTCCTTTTATTAGAAAATAATGGTTTACAGGCTAATCTGGCAGCCCTTTTTATGAAAGTAATGGAATTTTAAAAAAGATAAAGTAATAATTCAGTACTAAACAAGTATTCAAAAAATAAAAACCCTCCTCAAGCTGATGAAATATGAGCATCTTGTGTTAGAAGCTGAGTTTTGAAGAAGTTTCATCCAGGCCTGAATTTTCTGTAAATATCAAGACAAGATGATTACATATTATTGCATTAATATATTCTGTTTGGAAAGCATTGTCTAAATCAATTGTCTCAATGTTCATCTGGCTGCATAGCTTTACTACAAGAGTGATCTGCTGCTCCTGTTAAATGTGTTTAATCAGAAAACAGTAATTTCAAAGTCAAATATAGGTTGTTAGGAAAGGTTGATTGCTGTATCTACAGTTTCCCTATTCAGGAAGTTTTGAAATGTTACTAAATTCGGAGCTTGCAGCTCCCTCTAATGATTGACAGGGTCTTTGGGAATATATTCCTTACTTGTGGGTAGATAGTCTAGTTTAAGGAAATACTGTTAGGTCAGTGTTAGATGTGTTTTGTTTATTCTGTGCAGCAGTCCGAAAATCTCATTATTGTTATATTGAAATACGATATAAAATAAGTAGAGTTCATTTTTCATGTAAACACCATATCTGAATTTCTGTAAGAACTAGAGAAACAATGACATTTAAATATGTTTGTGTCTTCTTTTCATGAAGTTTGATAAGTATGTCAGAAAGCATGAACTCAAGTCCCCGTCAATACACTGTGACTGTTTGAATTATATTCTTTGCAATGTTTACTTGACCTTCTGGCACAAAGATTGTCTCATGGTGATTACTGCCTTACTTAGTTTTGTGGAGCTAAGCCTGATTATTAAATAAAACTGAGCAACTGATAATGATGGAAGGATTTAAGTATTTTCCCTTCCATTCTTACAAATACTTATTGTTATGAAGTTTTCAGTCTGTATCCAGGACACTTGATTTTTTTATTTTTTATTTTGTTTTGTGGTTCTCCTTGTTTTCTTGAAGGCTTACGAGTTACATGTTGTCACGCAGTTCAGTGTAGATCAAGCAGTTTTGACATAGATCCTTTGGTTCCAAACACCCTGGTATGGGCAGGAATACCTTCCACTAGTCGTGCAACTCAGGTGGTGTGGCTGGACCACTGTGGCTGGTGAGGACTGAGACAAAACTGCCACTGAGTTCCTCAGCCTTCTTCATGTCCTCAGAAACCAGGTCTCCTGTTTATTTCTTTTTTTTCCCCTAGTCCTCCTTTTATCACCTGTGTACCTGTAGAGACTGTTATTGTTGCTTTTGACATCCCTGGCCAGATTTAATTCTTTCAGGGCTTTAGCTTTCCTAGCGTTATCCCCAGCTACTTGGACAATTCACCTGTATTCCTCACAGGTTACCTGTCCCAGCTTCTATCCTGTCTAGGCTTTCTTCTTGTGTTTAGGTTTTTCCAGGAACAACTTGTTTGTTCACACAGGCTTCCTGGTGTTTTTGTATTACTTCCACTTCCTTGGGATGCATCTCTGTCAAGCTTGTAGGAGGTGATCCTTGAATGCTGCCCATCTTTCTTGGGCCCTTCTTTCCTCCTGGGCTTTGTCCCGTGGCACTCCATCGAGCAGATCCTTGCAGAGACCAAAGCCTGCTCTGCTGAAGTCCAGGGTAGTGAGCTTGCTGTGTGCTCTTCTCAGAGGAGCCCTGAGGATCTTGCATTCCACCATTTCATGGTCACTGCACTTCACATTCCACACCAACCCCTCATTGTGGTGAGAACAAGGTTCAGCTTAGGGTATCTCCTTGTTAGCTCCTCTGTCACTTGGAGAAAAAAGTTTTCATCCATGCACTTCCTGGAAGGAACTTCTCGGTTGCAAGTGCCCTGATGTGTTGTCCCTTCAACAGATACCAGGGTGATTGAAAGCCCCCATGAGCACCAGGGCTTGTGAATGTGAGGCTGCTCCTATCTGTTTGTAGAGGCTTTATCCATTTGGTCTTCCCTGTCAGGTGGCCTGTGGCAGACCCTCACTGTAATGTCTCCTGTCACTGCTCTCCCTTGAATCCTGACCCATAAGCTCTCCGTAGTCCTTATCTGTCCCTGGGTGGGTGTGTGGGCTGACAGTGGATTAGAACACTGTAAAAAGTATCATAGACTCCTTCCTTGGAGGTTCACTGAGCTTTGGTGTGCTTATGAACCTTGGTAATGAGAGTGGCTCTCCTTTGGGGGAACTGGATCAATTCCTGTCCACTTGGCTACTGTCTTCTGAGGTCACAGAGGTCTTTCCTGAAGTCCGTGCTAGACAGCAAATGAAAACCACCCCATTTTATGGTGTGTCCATATTGTGTGGCCACAGTTTAGCCTAAATAATTGAACTGGAGCTTTTCCTTAGCTCTATTAAAGAAAAACAAATATGCACAATAACTTAAGGATTTAGAATGTCTGTTCCTTTTTCACTTGTGTGCATGATGTGTTGCTTAAGACTTTTTCAAAGGGCATTATTAAACTTAAAAAGAAGGAAGCAATAATCCAAAAGACTCTAAATGTTGCTTAGGAATTTGGCATTAACAAATGGAGCAGTGAATTACAAGAGAATTCACTCAAAATATTTAACCAGTGTTGCATGTGTTTGCTTGAAGTGACTGCTGGAATATAATAGTATGTACTGTAGGGAGAGGATAACAGTTGACAGGAAACATCTGCTTCAATATGCTCCAACATCAACAGGATTGTGGCAGTATGTCTCCAGACTTCAGTTCTCTGGCAATATGTACCCTTAGGCTGGTGCTCTTTTTGTTTTGGGGAATGTGAACCTGTGTTCCCTGTTGAAAAATTATTCTTGTTTCATATCCTTGTATTCTGATTTATCTGATGCCTGCATAACAGGAAAGGAAATGAAATACTGAGATGTTAGCTAACAGTGTACAAAATGAGAATCACAAGGGTGAATAAAAATAGTTTCTGTAGGAAATATGAAGTTTGGGTGTGTGTATAAAATGGCAGTAAAGATGGTACTGGATAAAAGGGTTTCTGAGAGAATACTACTGCAACTAGCATCATCTGATAGGTTGTTTCTTCAGCAAGGTTCTTTCAAAAGCATTTAGGTACTGTCATTACACTTAGCCTGGGCAACACCAGCACCTTACTGTGCTGTGCCCTGCCACTTTACATCTGGGAGCTTATCTCTTAATGCAACTTTGACACATCAGTGTTCTGTCTGCAGTATTTCTGTTTATTGTCTGATCATCTAGAGCCAGCTTTTAAGGGGGCCTGCAGTGGCAGTGGAATAAATGTTCTGGCTTGTTTAAAGAAATGTCTTGTTATTATGAAGGGCAGAGATGCTATGAGCTCTAACCAATTTGCCTTGGGTGCAGAAAGGAGGCTGCCTCTCCCAGCAAGAAACATTGTGCTTTAGAGTGTGGTCTATTTTGTCTGAAGAATGCCAAGAAGCTTTGCTTGTGTCATAGAAACATTTAGGTTGGAAAACACCAATAAGATCATGAAGTCCAACCCTCCCTCCCTCTCTTTCTTCTCCTCTTCTTTTGCTAATTACTTCCTTTCATTTTCATCTTTGTTCTCTTTCTTACCTTCCACATTCCCATGTTCTTCCCCTGTTCCTCTTACACACTTCTTTCCCATTCAGTGTCTATTCTATTTCTTCAAATACATACGTCAGGCCATGGAGAACAACACACCACATTCCCCTTGTGCCTTTGTCATTATTTACTTGAGTTTTTAACATACAAATCCCACATGGATTTTTTATCTGTCTTTTCATGTCTTCTGTGTTGTTGGTCATCTGAAAAAGTTTGTGCCAGAAGCAGGATATGCGCTGTGTGTTTCTTTTTCTCTATGTGGACACCCTCTACTATTGTGTTTAAGGGATTTTTTCAACATAAAGGCTTCTCCAAGTCATAAATATGTCTTTCTATGTGGTTCATACTGCATTCATTTTGTGACTGTGCTTTGTTCAAGTTATGCCAGCCATGACCCTACTCTTTTTATCTTTCTTCAGCAGGATAATTCAGTCTCACTCGCGCTTATCAGAAATAGGCTCACTGTGAATTTTTTAAGACACCTCTGTCAAACTGAGTCCATGTCACATATAAGCAGTTTTTAAATTAGATAGAGCAGAAGGACAATTTGTGTTCTGGAATGCTGTGGAAGGACAACTGCATAAAGCCTTCATAAATGTAATTTAACATGTTTGAAACATAATATAAAGCTGGGGAGCACTGTGATGGGAAAGGTGTTTAGGATTTGTAACTTCTAAAGTAACATTGCAATATTAAAAGTGTCCATATAAATCATGTGTATACTTGTATATATAGGAAAAAAATGGGGTTTTTTTCTGTATCAGCTTTCAAATATGTTCTACAGCTAAATGTTTTATTTACACAGATATGACATGTTTGAAAAGACTTGTGGAGGAAAAACCAGCTGTCATTACAAGGCACTAATGTTCTTTCTTTAGCTGTGCCTCTTAGTTTTATTTCTACCATGTGCTTGTAATCTAGCTGCTATTCTTTCGTCCCTGAACAATTTTAAGGAGTGGAGGTGATTTATCATTGCAGACATTTTCGAATATATCATTAGGGAGTTGTCTTGGTCTTTTTGCTTTCTTTGATGCTAGATTTGTCATGCTTTACTATAGTTTGGCATATTTGACTGTTGCAAACCCACCATATGCTTGACTATGCAGTGTTCCATTATCCTAGCCTGCACTGGTGAAAACATGCTATAGTCATGGCAGGCTGCATTTTAAATGTATATGGGGTAAATATTTACTCTCAACACTTTAGAGGACAGCAGCAGTTGGATACTCAAACGCTTTTCCAGTGTAACATAAGAATGAGTGTACATCAGTCTATTGCATATTGTTGCCATTTACAGGAGAGAATTAATCTGGTGTTCTTCAGTGGCTGCTTATGAAGAAAAGGACAGGAAACATGTAGGTGTCCTGTCCTTTGATATACCAGTAGAATATTGATATTTCAATCATATCTGAGTATCTGTGTTGTCCTTTATTGATTAATGTCAAGAAAGGCTAAGCAATCCCATGGTTTGCCTTCTTTTACTTGGCACACAGCTTAGCTTTAGGGTCTGACAGGGATTCCCTGGCCAGTTCTGGGCCTGAAAGCAGCTGTTACTTGTTGACAATGGCAGGCTGCAGAGCAGCCTTACACAACCCACAGCTCTTATTCTTATACAAAGGTTTTGCATTCTGGCCTGTGCATGGAGTTGACTGCTATAGCTGCTTAGCTTAAAATGAGCAGGTTCATTGTCTGTGCAATGTGAAGCTTGCAGGAAGGTGATTTGAAAGCTTTCTTCATGTAAGAAGAAAAGATGAGTTGAAAACTATGCTCTGTTTCCAGGTCAATCTTTGGCTGAGAATGAGGTCAGATTGTCAACCATAGTTAGAGAGATGAAGATATGGCACTGGGTGAGAAATAAATATGTTTTGTAACTTCGATTGACTCCTGTTTAGAAGTATTTGTATTTGTAGTTCTTGCAAACAAGGAGACTTTTGTCTAGGCTTAATGTGCCGTATCTGAAAAACTACCTGAGAAAAAGAAACATTTTGCAAAATGCCTGGAGCAGGCCTTGCAGTGTGCAATTGATTGATGGTGAGTAACAAAGAGTCACAGATTTCTTAGTGCCGCATGTCTTACATCTCAAAAAGTATATAGCTACGAATAAACAACAGGAATTCCTACAAATGTCCTGGTAAAAAGTCCGAAAGTGTTTTAATTAAAACAGTCTGAGGAATTTTGCATCAAGTCAGTTACAGAAGACTTTGTGACTGCTTAAAGGTTAAAGGCGTCTTTTCTTTCAAGGTCTTACACAGTCTTATTACGTGCTTCAACTTAGAAAGGTTCCCTGGTATATCAGCATGTCTGAACATGTTTTGCCCAGGCTGGAAAGCACAGCTGGTATCAACCCAAAAGCAACCTCTCCCATCAAAGGATTTTTTTGTCAATGGTTGACCTTCATGGAGAATGCTTCCTGCTGATTTAAAAGAAAACTTTTCTGGCACAGAATTTCAAAACTGTGTGTTTAAAATTCTTCTTCTAGGGTGTATTAAAGTATAATCTTCTTAGGTTGTTTAGAAATTAAGAGGACAGTAAATTGTTCTTTATATTCTATGTGTTTTGAAGAAGATCAGTATAAGACTGGCTGAGCTAGGATACTTAAAATTATTTGTAGAAGTTTGAGAGTCCTGTTAGACTAGATCTTATTTTAAGTAATAATCACTTGGATTGTTATATTCATTTTGAAGGAGAAGAAATGCTGTCATCTGTTTCATTTTGTGGGGAAATGAAAGAGGCCTAAAATCTTTCCAACATCAACAATTCTTTGATTCTGTAGTAACAGTGTATACCTATGGCATATTATACGTTCGTCTTCTTTCTGTATTTTTTTCTATTAACTCTATCATATACTTTTGAAACTGCTCTCTTCCTTTCCCTTCCCCGGCAAGTCCTACAACCAAAAAGAGCACTTATTAATTTTCAGTCTCTAAAACCTACAGAATAGTTTGTAAGAGAGAGAAAGGAAAACTAGTGTAAGCCAGGCAACTCAAATCTAAATGGCATCATTAGGGAGCTACTAGAATAAATCATGTCCAACCAACCTGATTGCCTGGCTGACAAAATGATGGAATCTGTTGATGGGGTTAAGATAGTAGATCTCATTTACTGCCATTTTAGCAAGGCTTTTGAAACTGTCCCACATTATTCTTGTATCCAGCTTAGGACATTATGGTTTGAACGGGTGGAGAGCTAGGTAGGTAAAAGTCTGGTTTGATAGTCAGACTCATGGGCGATTGGTTAATGAACTGGTAGAAAGTGGGATACTGCAGGGGTCTGTTCTGTGACCTGTCCTGCTTAACATATTTGTCCGTGGTCTGAAGGGGGAGATGGAGGATACTCAAACCCAGTTTGTAGCTGACACCAAATTGTATGTGTGGTGCCTCTTGATGTGCTGGAGAGCAGACTCAGCAGTCATAGAGTCATCAAGGTTGGAAGAGACCTACAAGATCATCCAGTCCAACCACTCGCCTGGCACTGCCACTGTCACTGCTAAACCACTAAACCCATCACCAGACACAGACACCTCTTGAACATATAAACGGACAGTTACTCCACCACCTCCATGGGCAACCTATTTCAGTGCCTGACCACTATAACAGTGAAAAAATTTTTTTCTAGTATCTAATCTGAATATCCCCTATCTTAGCTTAAGGCCATCTCCTTTGTCCTCTCACTGCAGGCACAATAGAAGAAACCAACCCCCATCGAATAACAACCTCCTTGCAGAGAAATTGTAGAGACTGATTAGGTCCCCTGAGCCTTCTCTTTTATAGACTAAACAAACACAGATGCCTCAGACATTCCTTATATGACATGTTTACTAGATCCTTCATGAACCTTGTTGTTCTTCTCTGGACATATTCCAGAACCTTAAAGTCCTCTTTGAAGTGAGTGGCCCTAAAATTGACATAGTACTCAGATGCAGCCTCACCAGTGAGGAATACAGGAGGATGATCTCTGCCCTGGTCCTGCTGGCCACACTGTTCTTGATAGTCAGGGGAACCTGGACAATTGGCAGAAATGGATGGCAAAGACCTAATGAAATTCAGCAACAACAAACCATGAATCCTGCCCTCAGAAAGGCAGAGCCCTACAGTGATGCAGACTGCAGTGGAGGAAATGAGGAGCAGCTCTGCAGAGACAGGCCAGCATCCCAGGGGACAGTTGTCTGAGAAGTTGTGTGCTCTAGAATCAGAGGAGGCCAGTGACACCCTGGGCTGTATGAATAAGAATGTGGTGCAGAGAGTGGGGGAAGTGATTATTCGCTGCTTGTCATGTGTGAAACCACTCCCAGATACTTGTGTTTGGTTTGGGGTCCCCACTGTAGGAAAAAACATCAGTAAAGTGGAGTGAGTGCAGCAGCTCCAGATGGGGGCTGGAGCACAGGAGGAGAGGCTGGGGAATGGGTTTGTTCAGCCTGGAGAAGGACGGCTTCTCTGGTGGGACCTGACAACAGCTGCCCATACCTACAGAGAAGGCTGCTGAGAAGCTGGAGCCAGGCTTCCCAGCTGTGCATGATGGAAGGACAAGAGGCAACGAAATTTGAAAGCAGCATGTTCTGTGTCCAGGATGTTGGACTAGAGACTTTCCATGGTCACTTCCAATCTAAATTATAGTACCGTGTCCTTATGAAGAGGCCTTTGCTGGAAAGCCCTTACAACACTAAGATTGTTGAGCCTGCCTGCACCTTTGCACTCTTGTAGTTACTATGTAGCAGCAAGGTGTTTTATAGAAAAAAATTATGTTACCTTATATTATTTATTTTTTTTAATTTTCTTCAAAACTGAGGAATTGCCCATCTGGAGAAACTGCATTGTGTCTATCCTGATCATTTTCTGAGCTATCCTGCTGTCTCTGCATGAGAGGATGGAAGTAGTATTACAGTACTTGGGAGGTGAAGAAGCAACTAGGGAGGTAATCAGTAACTTCTGATATGTACCTAAAGCCATTCTTTCTCTATTATTCAGATAATTCAGAGTGCTGGTAACCCAATTTGAATTGCAGTCAATACAGAGTTTTGTAACACATGTAGTGGATATATTCACATCTGGTTTGCATCTTCGTCAATGAGCATAGGCACAGTGAACCAGCTGACCTCACTGTAGTAAGCCAGGAAAGGCTAATGAATATGAGACTTGTGCTCCTGAGTTAATGGAGGGTATTTTCCCTGTGATTAGTTCACAGGATTGTTGCATTTCCTGAAAGAGACCTTTGGTCTTGCCAGTCTTTAGTTATGACATTATTGAAGTACACCTCACTAAGTATCTGCAGAAGAACATAAGGAGAATCTCTTTATTACACCTTGTAATTCATCATGCCATTTTTCTTCTCTGGTATAATAAAATCTTCCTGACAGTTTCTGTAGAATTAGAAAACTGACAAAGCATTTTCTCTTTGCCTTCATAGACCTTTGTATTGCTGAAAAACCCATGGGTTCTGTATGCAGCAGTGACTGTGCAGGACTTGAGACTAGAACAGGAAAGGTCCCTGTTTAAGGGTGGGGAGATGAGAAGGCTTTAAGTATTTTTTCCTTGTTCATGCTTTGGGATTTTTTTTTTGTTTTTCTGTAGTTTGCATGTTTTCATTCATTACAGACCTGGCTGATATTTCATTTTTGCACTAAATATGAAGTTTTTCCTTAATGAGATGAGGTCCACTACTAAAATTCACTTGTGTCATTTTATGCTCGGTTGTGTCTTATATTCTTAGGTAAGTTTCATTTTCCAGAGACCAGCTTGCTTTAATCAGCCTTTTTGTTTTTTTTCTGTTATTTTCATGCATTAAGAAGATTGATCTCATGCCTTACTCAGGAAACCATCAACAAGTCAGGCTGTTAACACAGCATACTACAGCACAGCAATGACAGCTGTTTTTCTGTATGTATATTTGAAAAACCCCGCCTTTGCTCACAGAGATTATCTCGTCACAGGCCATACTGTTGGGAATGAGGCAGAGACAGGCTGTCTAATACGAAGTCAGTTGTTGCCATAAAAGAATTGGACAGTGTCTTTTCTAGAACAAGGCATAATCTTTCTGCTGCTGAGCCATGGCAGAATTTGGAGGCTAAAATAAACTTGGAATTTTTAAAGGAATTACATTTGTTGTGTAAAAGTTCACAGAGTGCTAGAAGTCACCATATCTGATCACTGCATTCTCTTAGCCCCGCTGATGAGGAGTTAACTTACTTTATAGGCACATGAATGCTGAAATAATAATGAAAAGTGGTTCTTGTATCTCAGCCAGGAAGGGCATGAATAACCCTAGGGACTACTGCAGTACATGTGGAGAGCATGGCCGCATGCTTTCCAGCTGGTTGGACTTTTCTTCATTACTACTGTGAACTCTGCAATCAAACCTCATTCTCTGTGGATATGCAGTACATATGTGTGCAATTTGTCACTGGAACAGGCTTTCCAGGGAAGCAGCACCAAATCTGTCAGAGTTCAAGGAGCATCTGCGCAATGATCTCAGTCATATGGTTAATTGTTAGGTCATCATGTGAGGAGCAGAGTTGGACTTGGTGATCCTTATGGGTCCTTTCCAACTTGAGATATTTTATGATTCTAATTTCACCTCACAAGGACTCTGAGCACTGTGCCAGCTGGTTTTATTATGTGAAAGACAAAATTCTATTGGAGTATGTTGCTGCCAAAGCACATCTCTCTCTCATTATACTCACAGAAATGTGTGTTTGCTAGTTGTCTGTAGCAAAGCAGCTTTTGTCTCTTGCTTTATCCTTACTTCTAGCCCAGCCATAGCTGAATACTGTATATGTCAACAGCTGTTTCTAATCATTCTATTAGAGCTTGTATGAAAAGGACAATGAGGTTTTCATAAGGCATAGAGTCACAGGCATGCTGTCCTGAAGGTTATACTTCCTTTGGGAGTTGACTCTTGAAACATTGCAAAAGAGGGTGCAAAGTTATGCATTTTGGATCTGGATCTTGAACTGATGACTAAAGCAACATGAGACAGCATTTGGTGTGGAACATCATGATGAGTACACCTGTTAACATCCCACACACTGAGGAAAACAACCCCCAATAAGAAAGAGTTACACAGACTGCATCTTGTGCAAAGCTTTCCAGTACATTTGTAACCAAGAGAAACAGTTGGAAACAACATTAGTTGCTCCAATACATTTTGCTGGAAGTTATCAGACTTGTAAATTTGGGTTTGTGGAAAAGTACATTTCAAAGGCAATTACAGCGTTTTCACAAACTTGCGTGTTATACATGGAGGAGTGTGTAACATGTTAATAAGAGAAGATATGTTGCCCATCTATATTGCTTGTGACTGTAATGCATGAATAGTTTTTTATCCTAACTGGTTTGACTGGGAACCCAGTGAGAATTTTTGTGTTTTCATCACTTTTATCAATAATATCATTCGTTTGAGTTTATGACAAGAAGTATGGGCTTTGTTGTTGATGAAAAATGCTATGGTTTTGCTGTCCAAGTAGCATTTATTACCACTAAAGCAGTATCATGAGGTTGCTAGAATCTTACAGAGTGAACTAAGCCACAGTCTGTAAATTTCCTTAAAAGATTGCTCTTTTTTGTTTATTTCATTTTGTACTATGGATCTGAGGTGTCGTACATATAGTTATGGATGGTTTGACTGGCTTGCAGAATCTGTGATTCCAAAGAAGAATAATATAGATATAGCAAATGTCTTCATACACTTACTGCTGAGTTGTATTAGGAAATCAGCTTAGTCACAGCTCTATCTGTAAATTGCAGAATTAAGTTCTTTAGGATTTACTCCTGACTGGCTGATCACTCAGTGCTGGAGTAGTCTGCTGGGTTGTTTTATCTCTGCGATCATCCAGTGTCATTTTTCTCAGTATCTTTCCTCCAAAGTGGACATTGATTTCTTAGAGAAGATGGAACATGATGAGACCGTAAGGATAGCTCCTTTGTGGGCCAGCCCCTGGTAGTCAGCCCCTGGGCAGTGGTCCACACCAGCTCTGAGGTCTTGAGGCTTCCAGAATCAAGAGCTAATTCTACACCCCTCCTAGTTAACAGAATGCTGAGTAGATTGTTCTTCAGAAACACAAGAAATTCTTGTCTAAAATCAAATTAATGTGGTCTCAGGAGCACTGCTGTGAGCTTATAGATTTCTAAGAGTACTTTCTCTTGTTCAAATGGATCAACTCACTATCAGGTGCAACTAAAGCTCTAGTTGCTGCTTTTTGTCAAATCTCTGCACAAATGAGGTTTGGTTTTCTCATCTATCATTTAGAAATGCTTAAGATGATTGATTCATGCTTTCTTTTGCCAATTAGAGGATTTTACTGACACCATTACCAGTCTTTGAGCTGTATGCTCCTTGTCCAGTTTCAGTCTGACTTTGCTCCTTTGCAGAAATTGTCTTTGTGGAGGGTATCACTCAGCCAGCATAACTAGAGAGCTAATTAAGGTTCTTGTAACTCACTGAAATGATGTATTAGTAGACTGTCCTGCTGAGTTTACTGTAATGAAACTGAACTGCAGCTTGAACTAACCCATCAGACCCTTCCATTTCTATCCTTACAGCCACCATTAAAAGTAGGATGTTTCGAGGCCCACATGTCATATTTTATAGAGAACTTTGTTATTTTTATCAGATCAGTGAATTCTTTGTTTCACTGGAAGGAGTTGTGGAAAGCCTGGCAGTAACTTTTCTAGAAATTATTCAAATGAATCATTCAGAAGATTAAGATTTGTTACTAATGAATGGATGAGAGTCTTGGCAATGCTTTAGCATGTCTAAGAGTATTTCCATACCTGAGGTAAAATGGGCAAGGAGTCTACTGTGTTTCTCCTGTGCTTGTTGCTCATGCCCCAGAGCTGTTCTACATGCTCCTTATTTAGTTACTTATCTTTAAATATTTTAAATGCTACCCTGTGGCTTGGGAAAGTGCTGGAAGGTCACCCCAAGTTAGTGGAATATATGTGCAGAGTCTCAGTGAAGGAAATTAATTTCTTAACATTCAGTAGCTGTTCATTCTAGAAGGTTTTCTTCCCTCATGTGGATCTGACAAATTGGCTTTCCTCCTGTAAACTTTGAAGTCCATCTCAGCTACAATTAACCTAGTAGTGATGACTGATTCTGTTTAAAGGCAAAGGAGGACTATGCAGGGGCTAGGCAGGAGGAACTCATGCAATCTGTAGTCTCTGCAGATAAACCTCTCAGCTAGGTGTAGTTATACTACAAAATCATTTGGCTTCTTTGCACAGTGTGCTGACAACATCCTGTTTTTCTGTATAGATTAAAAATGATTGTGAGAAATCAGAAGCAAGAAGATGAACACATGCATTTTGTACTTTGAAATTGCCTCTTCCCTCCTTTTTAAACAACAGACCTTCCAACTTAGTTTTATTTATACACAGACCTATTCACCTTGGCATAAGTTTTTTCCCCCCTTCACAGGGAGTGGTATTTCTTTGTGTAAGGTACTGAATTTGTTAGCAGATTTCTTGGAAACAGCTCTTTCAGTCCACATAACTAATCTTGCTTTATAATGGGTGTTTAATACTTAGTAAAGCAAAAGAGTTGACATTTTCCTCTTGGTACCAGTTCAGCAACGTAATTAAGCACATTTTACTTTTGGGCTCATCAGAACCCCTAGAGATTTGAAGGGAAATAAGAAAGCCTTTTGTAAAAGTTTATTAAAAAAATAAATGGATGGAGAATATAGAAAAAAAAGAAGATCTGCATGAAAGTAGTGGTTTTTCTATTACTTTCTTTTTTATTTCCATCTATTTATTATAGAACCATTTCTTTCTGGCACTGAACCCTTGTGCAAAACTCTTGCTGTCCTGTAAAGGAGAAATTGAAGCTGTGCTGTGGCTGAGTCAGCATCCCCCAGCACAAACCTCGTAGGTTGCATCTCTTCATAAATCTCAGTGTGGGTGGCATGCTGAAGCTGGGCCAGAAAGACATAAGACATGGAAGGAGAACAGTGGTGAAGAACACAACTCAGAAGATGGGGTTGCATGTCCACAGACAGTACTGTAGTGTGAAATCATGAAAAGCTTGTGAACATTCTGAACACTTCTGCAGTTAAGGAAGATACAGATTCAGCAAAGCCTGAATGCACCCTCTTCATGCAGTGCAGTGTTTTTTGTGGAGGCCTGGATAAGCCCATGTGTCTACATGGTATCTATGCAGGGCAGTGCAGAGATATTCTGTAGAGTCCCACCGCCTGTGTGTTCGTGCCAGCAAAGCACCAAACCTGGCCTGTGAAGGAGACCAGCCAGCAGGGGCACAGTGCCACACTGATGGGCCCAGACTGCTTCCTGCTTAACAGGTATCTCCTTCACCCTGCCTGCACCGTGCTCCGTTGCTCAGTGTAGCATTTATTATTCACCTTCAGAGGTGCCTAAGGCGGGTGAGTATCCAGCAGGACTCTAATCACTAGTCCTCCCACAAAAATTTTGGCTATGAACTTTGTAGGCCTGCCCCTGAGAAATGCTGCACAGTTTTTTCTAGTCTCCTTTCTTGTTTATTCTCATCTTGTCATGTCTGCGTTTTCCTGCACACACAGCAGAAAAGAACACTATGATAAATACCGTACTTAAAGTAAACGCTTGCTCTTGGCAAACTCAGTCCAGATACAGGCATTCAGGTTGACAGTCTGGGTTAGTTCTAAACACAATGGATTTGTTCTGATTCTTATCATTCACTAGAAGAGAAATAAGAGATAAGTGGTAGTAGTGTGGTAAGTTCAAAAGGGTAAACTTATGAATAGTTTGCAAAAAGAATTTTACAGTCGACTTATTCCTACTAAAAGGTAACTAAGAATAATTTCTAGAAGTTAAAAGTGAATTCACTTAAGATTTGATTTCATAGTTTGTAATGAGAGCACAAATATTTCATCTGAAATTAAGGGGTTTGCATTATGATGAATTTTTCTTTAAAAAAAAGGCAGGAATATTGTGTTTTTGCTTGACCTAGCAATGTATTTAATACAGATTAATAAGACAGTTCTCCTTAGTAACTCTACTCATACCAAACACCACCTGAGTCAGTATTTATTCAATTAAATTTTATTATTATTGCACCAAAGGCTATTGTCTAGGAGTTGCATTCATTTCTGATTCCTTTTGGAAGATCTGCTCCATGCATATCTGTGCTGTGATTTTTTTAAAGCTGACAGAATAGGTCTGGGTTGTGATGTTTTTTATTTTCTGGAGACTGCAAGGAATTGTGTGTTCTGTAGTCTGACCTTCTGTGCTTTCATGCTGACAGCAGTATCCATACCATAATAGTCTTACTGAGCAGAAGCAAATGCCACAGACTTACTGGCCAGTTTTCTGTCTGAAGTAAGGGGCTTCTCATAAAATCCATAGTGGGATTTTTTTAAGGCTGGATTTCCTCAAAAGGAGGGATAGCTCTCAGTTTCTATATGTACAAACTTCAATTAAATTAAACATTTAGCTCTTCAGAGAACTGTTTTTTCCTATGGAATCTCATTGCTAGAACTCTGTAGTATCATCCAGATTTCAGAGGGGAACTTATAAGCCAAAGTTGTACTTAAGGCCTTAAAACCAAAGCCTGCCTAGGTATGAAACCTAGTATGAGGACTCCATCAGTGTAACTTCCTAAAAGTAATTTAGCTTTCCAGAAAGCAGATTCTTTAATGGCTCATAGTGCTCCCAAATTTGGGATGGTAACAAAATCACTATAACATGAATGTAACTTGCATGCACTTGATAGTTTTAACACTGGCAGTAATTTCATTTCTTGATCACTACAAAAATAACATATTTGCAGCACCTGCAAGTGTGGGGTGGTAAATCCCAGGTTTGCATGCCATCTGCTTCATGTATTTTTTAAAGGTGCATTTACCATCCCTGTTCACCAGTGAGTTCTGCATCAGTGGCAGTTCACTCCATCACACATTAGTGAGACTAGGCTAGAGTGCAGTGTCCGTAAAAAGCATCCTTGCACCTCCTGCCCATAGTGGACAGGATTATCACATTAGTTTTGAAGGCAAAGGCAGACTCAGCGAGGAGCACTGCTGGCTATTTTTACTTTGACTGCTTAACTCCATGAGGAGTAAGGAAGAGGCAGTGGCTTTCTCAGAGATTCAAAGTAGAGCTGTGCTGCAGCTGTTGGCCTGCTTACAAATGCATTTCAGTTCTGCAGTGCTCCCCTGGCTCTGTATCTGGCTATGCAGTTAGCCATATGAATTTACTTTTACCCTCTGGCATAGAATCGAAAGTTACCTGTGGGGGACTGGGACACAAATTAGTCTTCCCTTATTTTGTCAAGTGTCTCAAGTGCTTTTAAGAGTGCTGTCCTCTTTGTATGTTGCACAAGGTCCTTGTAACATTTAACTGAGGCGCTTCAGAGCCTGTGTAACAAAACTTGATGGTATGAAATACGGAGCTGTCTGTTCACACCATGACCTACAGGTGGCAACAAGGAATATGATTGACTGCAAGGCATCACTGTGGGTATTGGGGAGCTTGAGTTCGTGGTGAGTGCTTTAATCATCCTTGTGATGGTGCAGGTGTGCTCCTAAGGAAGACAGAAGAAGTCCAGTGAACTTCAAGGGGCCAAAGGGAGATACCGAATTTTAAATTTAATTGGTTTGGAGGTTTAAAGCCAAGTGTCTGACTTTGCACACAATATTCCTTGGTGGTGATTGTGCTGAACGTGAGTTCCATGCAGCTCAGTTTCTTGTGTGCATCTGTGGTATTACAAGACACGAGCCAGGTAGATTGCATTCCTGGATTTATTAGCTAAACTGAGCAAAGGAGAAGCATTACTGGACCTGGACTAGTGCTAGTGATGAGCTCGTTAGAGTGGTGAAGATTGGAGACTAACTGAAATGTAGTGACCATGCCTGGGTTGAGTTCATGATCCCAAGAAACATGGGCCTGGCAAGGAACATAGTCTGGATGCTGCGTTTTAGAAAAGCAAACTTCCAGTTGTTTAAAAAATTAGTGAATGTGATCCCCTGAGAAACTGTCCTTAAGGACTGAGGAGCAGACCAAAGCTGGCAAGACTTTAAGATCACTTTTCTTTGAGCACAAGAGCTTTCCATCCCAGTGTTTAGAAAATCAAAGAGAGCAGGACAGAAGCTGGCATGTCTGAACAAGGATCTGCTTCTCCAACTGAGGAGTAAGAAGGAAGTGCATAGCCAGTGGAAGCAGGACAGGTGACCTGGGAGGAATACAGAGATACAGATTGGATGTGTAAGGATGGGTCAGGAAAGCTAAGGCACAGATGGAATGGGACTTGGCAAGGGATGTGAAGAATAAAAAGAAAGGATTCTATAAGTACACACCTTGGAAAAGGAAGGCCTGAAAATAAAGGCCATGATAAAGGAGAAGGAAGAATGGTGAAAACAGAAATGGAAAAGCGTCAGGTACTCAATGAGTTCTTTGCCTCAGTCTTCACTGGAAGTCAGGCTTTCCACACCTCTCAAGTTCCTGAAACTCCAGGTAGCAGCTGGGGGAGTAAAGTTCCTATCATTGGCAGTGAAGAGTGGGTAATGAGACCACTTGATGAAGCTAAATAGGCACACGTCTATAAGGCCTGATGAGATGCACTCCAGGGTCTTGAGGGAATTGGATTATATTCTTGCCAAGCCATTCTCCATCATATTTGAAAAGTTATGGTCGTCAGGCAAAGTCCCTGGAGACTAGAAAAAGGGAAACATCACTCCTATTTTTAAAAAGGGGAGAAAGGAAGACTGGGAACTACAGACTGGTGAGTCTCTGTGCCTGGGAAGATCATGGAGCAGATCCTCATGTAAGCAGTGTTAAGGCACATGCAAGACAAGGAAGTGATCCAAGGCAGCCAGCACGGCTTTACTAAGGACAAATTGTGCCTGACCAACCTGGTGGGCTTGTGTATGATGCAGTGACTACAGTGGCTGACAAGGGAAGACTGACAAATGTCATATACCTAGGTTTGTGTTATGCCTCTGACATGGTCCCACATGGCATCATAAAGATGGGTGGCCAGCAGGGTCAGGGAGGGGGTTCTGCTGTTGTGAGACCCCACCTGCAGTGCTGCATCCAGTTCTGGGGTCCTCAGCATGAGAAGGATGTGCACCTGTTGTAGCAGGTCCAAAAGAGGACCATGAAGATGATCAGAAGTCTGAAGCACCTCTCCTGTGAGGACAGGCTGAGAGACTTGGGGTTGTTCAGCCTGGAGAAGAGAAGGTTCTGGGGAGACCTCAGGGTAGCCTTTCTGTACCTAAAGAGGGCTTATGAAAAGATGGAGAACAGCTTTCCACATGCACACGTAGTGATAGGACAAGAGGGAATTTTTCAAACTAGAATGTGAGATATTTAGATGAGATATTAGAAAACATTCTTCACTGTGAGGGTAATGAGGCACTGAAACAGGTTCCCTAGAGAAGATGTGGACAACCCATCCCTAGAAGTGTCCAAGGCTGGGTTGGATGGGGCTATGAGCAATGTAATCTAGTGGGTGGCATCCTTACCCATGGCATCTAGTTCCATCCTTACCATGGAACTAGATGATCTTCAAGGTCCCACTTGCAATCCAACTCATCCTATGATTCTTTAACTCTGTGATTCTATGACTTTGCCTTTCTGCTAGGGCAGTTTTTAGTTTTTGCTGTTGAAAGATTTCAGAAACAAAGAAAAGCCAATGTGAGACTGAAAGGCAGGAGAAAATATTGGAACAGTTTATTGGCACAAGTTACATGAATGCCAGGAGGCTCCATTGATAGAAAGCTAATTCACATAGTCCTGATTAGAATTTATTGATGATTTCTGCAATTATTAGCAATCTATTACTCGGGACTATTGTCAGCCAAAAAAAATCCACCTGAAGTTGCTGGTTTTCTGCCTGAACGCCAGAGCTTGAATCAGCATATCTTTATTCCACCTGTATAAGTATTCTAGTTAAAATATTGCAGGGGTTGAGAGGAAGGAAAACAAAAAAAAATCCTAACTTTTTTAGATGCTTCATAGCTAAAGTGTCTCCAGATGCTTTTTCTTTATTGCTTTCTTTTACTATGCTTGTACTCTTTGAGATGTAGCATACTAGAAAACAAAAAGTAAGGGAACTTGTCTACTGCTAATTTTTTTGTCTGCCTTACAGTCCTGACAGCCTCTCTGCCAGACGTGACAGCTTGTGTCTTATCCTAGTGATGTCCTGGTTATCTGTGTTGTGTGCGAGGGCTTAGCATTCCGCTGCTTTTTGCTTAATAAATTAAATACTGGGAAGGAGTAACACTGTAATACTTGACCAAATAAGGGAGGTGACTGTTTTAGTTTGCTCCTTGCACAATATGCAGTTGAAGCCTTTTAAGGGAAGGTGGTGCAGACAGAGTGAAAACATCCAGAAGCAGAACATCTATTTTGTGTTATAGTTGGTGCCAGTATTCCTGCTGTCATTGCTACTACTGTGAATTTCTCAGAGTCTATTGCAGTTGCATAGATAAAAAGTAAAGACTTAGAGATGGGACTAAAAAAAAAGTTACAACCATTTGGTTCATGACTCTTGCATCTTAAGAAATAGTAAGAATGAAGAGAGAACTGGCCAAAGGTGAGATTAATTAGACTTCAGAAGTTGAAAAATGAAGTAGCAAAGAGCTCTCCAACATTGGGAAGAAGAGACCAAAGAGAGAACAAGTGGAAATACCAATGCAGTGACAATGGGATAGGGACTTGGTGACTAAGCAGGCAATGAATAAGATGTCAAGAAAGTTAAAAAATAGTTTGGTGGTTTTTGCAGAAGAAATTTGAATGTTGAAGAGAGTGCTCCAAAAGAATGAAACCATTAAATTTTGGGTCTGGTTGCAAGCACACTTAAGACAAATTCAGTAGTATATGGTTAGAAAACTGCCAACCCAGTATCTTTAATAAAGGGATAGCAAAATGGATGTAGGCAAACATAAATCACTTGTGTTGACCTCAGAAGTGTCCAGAGTGTTAGGAAAAAAATCCAAGCAACTCAGGCAGTAAAATATCAAATACAGAGATTTGTAGGCTAAGGTTGGACTGTGTGAAGGCTTAGTTTCAGCTAGGGAAATTATCTTCTTGATAAATCAGATGCAGGTCCCTCATTGAGATATTTTTAATTCTTTGCAAGAAGCAAAACTACAGAAGTGGAAAGAAAAACAGTTTTTGTTAGTTTCAGTCAAATAATAGTCTCATCTTTGAAATAAAATAAGCTTCAGACCTAAAATCAAATGAGGCTTTTGTCAGCTGGAGATTAGATAACACAGACTACTTCAGTGGCTAAGTAGAGATTTAGAAGACCTACTGAGAAACCTTTTCCTTCTATAGCCATAGTAACTCTGAAAAAAACCATTATAGAGGTTTGCTCTCTTTTGGAGTGCTGCTATGACACGCTCTCCTTCAGTGGCCCACGTCTGTCCCACAAATTCCTTCAATTCCTGATTGTTAGTATCTGTCAGTGCTTACCTTTCTGCAGAGTAAGACTTGCTGTTCTCTGAATTACAGCATCTTGTTTACCTCATTGCTGGCACCACAGAGAGGAGCAGGATGGAAAATAAGTGTATCCATGGAACACCAGTCAGTGTTTTGAAGCCTGTTCACCCAGGTGCCTATAAGCATCTTTCACATGTCAGCTGATACCTACAGGTGGTGGGAGATGAGAGACAAGGACATGCTAATAGCTGCTTCTCTAGTGTTTCTTTCATTAATCCCTATTTCTTCATCCAGGTGCAGACTCCAGAATGAAAGTGACGCTGCAGTTTATCCTATCCGGCATTTCACGTACAATACAGAACTCTAGCCAGTCACTTACATCTTTACAAGTTCATGAGACCTGTCAAAGAAGGCCCTTCCCCCAGTGTTGTGACCTTTATCTTTGTGGTGAACAGGCATCACAGCTTTGGCAGAATGATTCTGTCTGATTGACTGATCTATTCTTGGAAGTTATATGAGTTTCACTGGCACAAGAAAGTCAGCTTGCTGCAGGTTGTTGCATTTGAGTGATTTATATTCATCAGGATGTTTTTGTGGCATTGTAGAGATTAGGTTGGAGAAAACTTCCCTCTGACTCTTGTTAATGTAAGTCAGGGTAGTTCTGCTGGTGTCATAGGTGTTTTGCTAGTGCACAGCCACCATGTCTGGGAGATACCATCAAGGACCACTTTGTTTTATGAGTCTATCCATGAAAGCCTATTTATGTCTGTTGTGTCTACTGAAAACTGAAAGAAAGTTATCACAAGGATCTTTAACACTTTTAAATAAAAGAACATGTTTTTTAAAAGGGAAAATCTTTTTACACAGTTTAGCAGGCTAATATTTTTAGAATTCCAAGGAAAATGATCTGGACTATCAAGGGTGTTGTACCTTCTATTTTCTTAGGTGACATGTAGATGGCTATGAAGTATAAGGAAGAAGACCTGGGATATTCAGATGTGAAGCTGTACAATAAGTAGTCCAGTTGCCTGGTAAAGTTTTCCACATTAGTCTGTTAGGTCTTTTAGGAGTAATTTTAGAACTAGCTGTTATATTTGTTTTTCTGTCAAGAAATTTAAAAAAATTCTAATCTTTATTAGCAGGCTGTAATTATGTTTACTATTACCTTTGTTGTGAGCTGGCTCATACTTAAGTGAGACTTATTGTAGAGTTCCAGAATTAGCTTCACACTTCTAAACTAAACTCTTCAATAATTCTATTTTCTAGAGATGAAATAACTCAAACTGCTTTTCAGTGTTGCATTGTATACATTCTTCTTATGTTTGAATAAAAAGTGGGCAGTTAGTATAGGTAGTGTGTGAGTAGTTTTTCAAAATAAAAATGACAGTGAAACAGTAGGAGAGTAAATTTCAGTATGGAACAGTACAAGAATTTATATTCCTATTTTCACACATTTTATTATCTTCACATTTAAAAGTATCTGCTCCTGCTTTTTTAAAATTCACGAAGTATAGTTTTAAATAACGTGTACTTGCAAAAAAATACAGTCCACTCTTCTTTCATTTAACTTTTTCTCTTTAATTAGTATTTCAGCATCCTGGGAACATAAATGCTGTTAGTTCTGATATGGGCAAACTAACTAAGGTTATTCTAAGGTTATAACTAAGGTTACCTTTCAGTTTGGCTCCAAATGTAAATACTCTGTTTCCTAGTCTAGCAAGGGGTAATTACTGCTACACACAGACAGAAGAAACTTTACTGTATGATCTCATTGATGTAGTGAGCACTTACACTAAAAGAAGGCAAGCAAGTGCAGTGTTTGAAGTCAGTCCCATTAAATGTCCAAGATGATAAGAACCAGAATGTCCATGGTTTGTTGTCTTCTTTCAACATAGTTCATACTCATGGAACATATAAACACAGGTATATCAACTGTGTGGTTAGACATAAATAGAATGCCTTTACTTCAAATAGACCAGGGAAATGAACCTATTTATAGGGCATATTTTTTCCCAGTTATTATTTTGAATTGCTGTGGAAGTATATTTCATCCATTAAGTCAGGCCTTTTAACATCCAATACCTACAACATGAAAGCTCAGAGTCTGAGGTATTGCCCTTACAGGTGCACTGCTGCATCAGTATCTTGTTGATGATGCATTACACATATCTAAGGATATGTAAAATTTACTGTGTTATCTGAGACCTCTGCAAGATAAAAACCACTTGCAGTACCAGTTCCAAAGCTCTCTTCCTAAGAGAAGTAGTATCCTCTCTCATCAAGAGATCTCATACAGACAAAACTCTTTATATTTACTTGACTTTACATTTCTAATTACCCAAATTTGACGATTATAGTGTAAGTATACAGAAAGAAGAGAAACTTAAAAAGCTGTACATATGTAATCTTGGTTGAACTGTCCTGTGAAGGTACATTTTGAAAAACATTGTAAAAGGATGGACCTATGATTTGTTAAAGATAAAAATCCTTACTGTGACTCATCAGCAGTTCTTCCAGAGTTGCAAGTTCCTGAAACCCTTGTCCTAAGCATTTATTTGCCTAGCATCTATCAAGCGTGTCAGGAAGCCATATGCTCCATTAAATAGTGCTGGAAATGTTCAGTTCAGCAGTACACAGAAACTAATTTCCAAATTTTGGTCCACAGGGATTCTACCAGTCTCAGCTGGAACTTCTTTAAAAAAAATCTGGCTTCTTGCTGTAGCAATGATTGAAAGCTCTGATTTAGGAATTTTGCCTATAAAAAAGCAGATTGGTAAATATAAAGTAAAAAAAAAAAAGTTTGGGTAAAATGAAGATTTTTTTTCTTTTTTTTTACTTTTTCTCTACTGAAGTAATACCCAGTCATATTTTTAGTTTAGAAGGACCTAGATGTAAGACCATTAAAAATCCCTCCCCTTTCCCGCATCTAATTTCTGTTTTCCCTGGCTTTGAAGATCTAGTAATTTCACCGTCACATATTAGTTTCCTTCCTCTGAGGCTGTTTTCCTGTATTTTGTGTGATCGTGTGTTTGATCTAATGCAGCATATTATTTCTCAGAGTCTGCAGCTTTGAGAATTTCTGCAGCTTCCCGTGGGAACCCCCCTCATGTTTTCTGGGGTCATTTTTCACTGTGAATGTCTATAGGCTTCATAAAGGCACATATGCATGTATTGAGACTTTCAGTGATGATTCTTTATTTCAGAAGAATGTCAGTAAAGAAGTAGTATGCTTAATTTTCAGTGTACTTCTACTTATTTACTCTGTTGAAGTATTAAGAACCAGAAACAACAACAAAAAAAGAACATGGAACGTGCATGGAACAATCTGTCATATTCCTACTATAAACTATTCATACTGTAAACTCTGAACAAAGGGAGCCCACATGCCAACAGAAACAACGTTTGTATCTTCATTGCTAGCCTAGTGCATAGAACTCCTTGAAAACAGCTACAGCCTCTGGAAGCTTTTAGTGCTGGTCAGGATAAGTTCATCCTAGGCTATTTGTTCCCCAGCTAGAGGAATTTAGGAAAGTAAATGGGAAAGGATTTCCTTCTCTGAAAACTGTACAAAGATATTGGAACATTCCTGCAAGCAAACATATTTGAGCTGTATTGTTAGGCTACCTTAAGAGAATTGGTTTCGCTCTTCCAGCATGTTAGGTATTGCCTTCTGGTTTATTGTTTTCTCTTTTTTTGGCAGTACAGTCCTGTTTTCAGCCTGAAGTTATTGTCACACAGAGATTAAATTCTTTTATGTTCTTGATTTTTTGAAGAGCCAGACAGAAACTGTTCAGCTGTGCCCTGTGAAACCTCCTTTATGGAACAGCATTTCTAAGGGTCAATAATATATGTAGTGCTGTATAAACACAAGGAGGTATGTACCCACCCCACCTCTAAACTAGAGGTATGAAATCTGAGTTTAGGATAAAAATTCTGGTAATACCCTCTTTCTTCATGTCCATTTTTTGTCTCTTTTCAAATAAATATCAGCAATTCTTACTCTATCTCATTTAAAAATCACTCATTTTAGATGTAATATATAAGCAAAAAAATGAACATGTAGCTGAATAAGAGGGAACTTAGAGAATGGATATTCTCGCACAGAAGAAAGATTGATTTGGATACTACATCACAGTGCAGGCTAACAGTGTAAAAATTTCAGAGAGAATACTTAAGGGCTGAACTGTTGTGCCACCACTTATGGTGGTGAATGGAAGTAAGTCCAGTTGGTGGCTGGTCACTAGTAGTGTTCTCCAGGACTCAGTATTGGTGCTGGTTCTGTTTAACATCTTTATCAATCATTTGGATGAGGGGATAGAATTCAGCTCAGTCAGTTCACAGTCAACACTAAGTCAGGCAGGAGTGTTGATCTGCTGGAGGGCAGGAAGGCTCTGCAGAAGGATCTGGGCAGGCTGGATCACTGGGCCAAGGCCAGTGGTGTGAGGTTCAACAAGGCCCAGTGCTGGGTCCTGCCCTTGGGTCACAACAACCCCAGGCAGTGCCACAGGCTGGGGCAGAGTGGCTGCAAAGCTGCCCAGAGGAAAAGGAGCTGGGGGTGCTGGTGACAGCAGCTGAACATGAGCCAGCAGTGCCCAGGTGGCCAAGAAGGCCAATGGCATCCTGGCCTGTACCAGCAATAGTGTGGCCAGCAGGACCAGGGCAGGAATTGTCCTCCTGTACTTGGGGAATGATACTGAGGTGCTGGAGCATGTCCAGAGCAGGGCCGTGAAGCTGGTGAGTCTGGAACACAAGTCCTGTGAGGAGCAGCTGAGGGAGCTGAGGTTGTTTAGACTGGAGAAAAGGAGGCTCAGGGGGGGCCTTATCACTCTCTACAACTACCGAAAGGAGGTTGTAACCAGGTGGGGGTCAATCTCTTCTGCCACGTATCAAGTGAAAGGACAAGAGGAAGTGGCCTTAAGTTGTGCAAGGGGAGGTTCAGATTCAATATTAGAAAGATTTTTTCACTGAAAGAGCATCTAGGCACTGGAATAAATTGCCCGTGGAGTTGGTGGAGTAACTCTCTCAAAGTATTCAAGAGGTGTCTGGATGTGGCACTTGGGATGATTATGGTGGTGCTAGGTTGACATTTGGACTAGATGATTTTGAAGGTCTCTTACAACCTGTGATTCTGTAATTTACATATATTTATATCCCAGGTTTTGAAGGGGTCAGTGCTGGCATATTTTGACAGTTTATCCCATCTACTTTATGCACTTAATTTAAGACAGAGAGATGTGCCATCAGAAAACAGGTATTTTGTTGATCAGAAGGGTGACTGCTTTCACCTTGATACTTTTAGACAGATTGTGTTAAGTGTGTTGAATCCACCTTTGATTAATCTTCTTTGCTTTGGCTTGACTGGAGTTAAAACTAAGTAAACTCTCTCGCTTCAAGAAATGTTGTTAGGTATGATAGTTGAAGCAATTGTAAGGTCCTTGGTAGTTGGTCAGATTGCTTCACTGTATCTCAGTTCTTACTTTCCATATTATAAAACAGCTGGTTCTGAAAACCCCAGGCACACAATGAGAACCAGCAAGTATAATTAGAAAGAAGATTGGTAAGACCCATTCTGTATAAATCCCATCTTGGGATTTAGAGTTCTTTAGAGTTGTTGAGAGGGTTTTCTTTCTTTCTTGTTTTTTAGTCCAAAAAGGATTTTTTTCATTATAGTTTATAATGGGAATATTTACCAGTTAACAAGCTGGGGAAAAGAATCCAGCTTATAAGGTGGTTAATTTTGGTTCTTGAAAACACTGGCACATCACCGAGATAGTGAGAGGGTTTCTTGTATTACATAATAGGAGACAGGGAAAATAAGTTGAGATTCAGGTTGAGACTGGGAAAGGTTTTTAAAGAACATACTGCTTAATGGAAGCATTCCTGTATTGTCTTTGAACACATTACAAGAAGTAAAAGTATCTTTCAAGCATTTTGATATTTGACTACCTGTATTTTGTAAAGGAAGGTGCTTCAACATGATACTTTAACTTCCATTAAAATATTAGTATTACAAAATTGTCCATCCTTAGATTAGCCGTTTCTCGGTCACTAATAAGAGAAAGATACTGGTAAAGCCTATTGAACTGAGGTCCTACATTTTCCAAAATACAGTTAATGTATAAACATACTTGGGTTCTGGTTGAAGTTAGGTGCTGTGAGACAAGGATCAGTTTTGAATGGTAGTGTTGATCTGTACTTGGTTTTGGTTAATTGTTTTTGGTTGGCCTTTTTTTTTTTTTTTTTTTTTTTCACTTCTAGCCCAGCTGTCAGGAGATGTAATGAGACCTAGAATATTCATCAACTGACCTCAGCTCATATGTAAAAAAAAGCACTGTCTTAATCATGTGATGTTTTATTGTATGTTTTCCAGGGTGGCAAAAGTAATGAAGGTTCCTGTGTATGAGACACCAGCAGGATGGAGATATTTTTCCAACCTCATGGACTCTGGACGTTGCTCTCTTTGTGGTGAGGAGAGTTTTGGCACTGGTAAGTAATACATAATCAAAAATCTGTGTAGATTTACCACAGACTTTTAATTTTTCCTAGATGCCTCAAGTCAAACCCAAAAGAACCAGCAAATTAGCTCTGTCTCATGCTGAAACAGAGAACTTTCTGTTGTTCACATCTTGAGGTTCATCTTGTAAGTGTGGTGTCCAGCACTTTGAGGCATGAAAATTGTGGAAAATAGATATTCAGCAGTGGCAAGCAATCTTACTACTGTCCGAACAGCCTCTGGAGGTGCCTGGCACTCTCTTCTGACTTGAACATAATGCAGAAAAACCTCACTGGTTCCATGTCTTTTCACAGACTGCAGTAGCATTTGGAGGGATTTTGCCTATATGGGAGCCACATTTTCTTTCCTATTGTGGTTCGGTGTACAAAATATGAGGATTGGTATATCTGATGGTACATCTAAACAAAACTGTTGCAGGCTTTCCTTTTTGGAACATCACAATTGCTCAAGCATCAGATAAAATCATCATTAGAAGAAATTCAGTTACATGTCAGTATTTGTGTTTTCCCTAGGTATTTCTCCCTTATTGGTCCCAAGAACCAGTCAAACAACAGAATGCAGAATGAATGACAAATTTGAGCCATCAGAAATATAGTATTGATAGTAAGCAACAGAGCAAATAATTGACCTATGTAGCCTGTAAATCTACACAAATGTGGTTTTAGTTTATGAGAATAACGGAATAAAATTCGGAGTGTTTCTTTTTTTCTTTCTTGGATTCTGGCACAGAAGTTTTTCCTTTTTGTTTATTAGTAGGGGTATATTACAAATATTTTTTAAAAAGCGCAGACCAGAATAACTTAGTAATTTGCCTGGCTAATAGTTTATTCTATATTTTGATGTGAGTTATATGGAGTTCTCTATTTTAAATGTGTAATACCTTGGCTGCAGCTCTTTGTAGAAAATTACTTCCTATGCAGTGAAACTTGATTACAAATTTCATTTTGCTTTAATTGACTTATGTCAAGGATCAAGTTTGTTGGTTGGGGTCAATGAGAGCAGAATGCTACTTTTTTGAAAATAACGATACCTTTAAGCAGCTATATACATGGCACTTCATGTATTATCTTTGTTTGCTCTATGGATCTAAATGGGCTATGATGCCAGAATCAAAATAATGTTATATTTCTTTGGGTCTTATATGTAAAAAGGATGAGAATTTCAGTTTATAATGGATGTTCATATTCTTTTTGTTGTCAGTGGGAACCAATGTCCCATGATTAGCAAACTGTATGCATTCACTAGTTGCTCAGTGGCACAGATTTGTATTGCCTTGACTATATCTTTTGAATACAAACTTCCTCTATAGCGTGTTCTATGAGGTCATTGAGGAAGATCTTGTACCTTTCAGAAGGTACTGCTATTTGTTGTGGTGTGTTGTTGAACTGCATCTCCATTAACTCATGCGAGGTGTGAACTGGGGCGTTTTCAACTCTCACTGCTTTTTCATACTTTTTCTGTACCTCTTCCCTCTAAATACTGAAGTTCCTCTTGCTCATGCAAAACTAGATACTTTCATGAAATTTGGGTGGGTCTAAAGACATCAGTATGACGTCAGTAGCACACAAATTATTTGGAAAATAATTATTCTGGCTTCATCATCATGCTGAAGAAAGTTAAGTGTGGATTTTAACTGGAAAGAGCTTGTAAGAGTTTTGATGGTGAGTTCCCATATGTTGAGGTATATCTAGATACCTTAGTGCAGCACCAAAGTGCAGCACCTCCTGCTGCATTCAGGCTTTTGTGTAGAGGTATGTAAAACAAACAGGAGTGGCCTCTCTGTGCCATATGCCATGACAAACCACTGCCACAGATCTGTTTCTGCTTGGGGGGTTATTATTCTAGACCATGTTCATGTAATGGTTTTGAGTAGGACTCTTTCAGATGCTTTCTGTCTGAGGGAGAATAGAGGAATCATTGGTTGTGCTCAGTAGAAGCCATGTTTCTTTGAGGAAACTTGTCATTTAAATTTTATGGTGCAGTTATAAAAAAAGTGAAACATCAGATTTCCCTTTCACATTGCAAAGGCATGTTCAGGTCTTGCTAAGCAGGCTGTCCCAAGTGCCGGTGGATCTTAGCCCTGGAGATCAGTCAGATAGAAGTGAAAATAAAGTGTTTTGATCTACTGTAACAATGAGAACATTGTGATCTCTGTAGGTCTAATTTTATTATCCTGAGTATCTGACAGTGTTTGAGTTTGGGAAGAGAAACAAAGGAGGTCAAGGAAGTGCCTCTAGGGTTTGACTGTTCTAAGCAGGCAAGAAAATTACCCGGACTTCTCTCTTTGCTTGCCCTTGACTTTTTTCTTTGCTTGTATCTTCCTGTGAGGCCTTAAAACCCTTGCCTTCTGTACTATAGCCTCTCTTCCAAATTTGCTGGACCTGACTTCAGACTAGTCTCTACATTCCTTACCACTCTGTGTTCCTTATGTTAATCTGGTTTTTCTGTCCTATCATCAATTCTTCAGATTCCTGATAAATCCTGACTCTTGTAAATGAGTGGTTGAACAGCATATTGCTGGCCAGCATGGAGAGCTGGTCTACAGCAGTATCTCGGCATCCTAGTATGTTCTGATCAGATTAACTTTGTTGTACCTGCACCACTTCAGTGCAGAAAGCCTCTTGACCTCTAGCTTTATCCAATTCCATCTAAAGGCAAATCTGGACACTCGACATTTGATCCCATGGGCATCCAGAGGACTTGAGCACGGGGTTTGAATTCCTCAGTCCATGTGTAGTTGCTGTGTAAAAAACTATGTGACGGAAGAAGATTTCCTAAAGATGTTGTGGAGTCTCTCTCACTGGAGATACTCAAACATGGTCTGGATGCAATCCTGTGCTATGTGCTCTGGGATAAGCCTTTTTGAGCAGGGAGATTGAACCAGATGCCGTGTTGTAGTTCCTTCCAACCTGACCCATTCTGTGATCCTGTGATACTTTTGGGGCAAATTATGTAATTACTGTGATGTCTAAAGTTTGTTTTTCTCACTGCCTCAATTTCCTTATCATCTTTGAGTTCAATGCAGCTGTCTGAAAATTGTCCTCATATGCCAGGAGGTTTATCTGTAAAACATGTTCTGGTTTGTAGATGACCAGTACTTTAGCAATGTGAGCTGTTTTTAGCAGTAGATACTTACCTTATTGCGAATCTTTTAGTAATGTCCTAAGCTGTGTGACCCTCACATATTTTTGCCAGTATTGGGCATTTGAGTCAATCTTACAGCTTTTGCCCAATCATAGCTATTTAGGGAACTGAAATCTGGCCCTTCTTTAGCTTTCAGCATGGAATATTTATATAAGTGTATGATATAGTGATCAGAGTGGGAAATTTACTGCTCTGTGTAAGAGAAAGGAGTTCTAAAAATCCACCTTCTGTCATCAAACTGCATTGGAAATCAATTGCTTGTGTACCCAGGTAATCAAGCCCAGATGAAATTTCCAAGTAATACAGAGCCCTGGTTTTATAACATAAGGGACTTTGGTCCGGCAAGTAAATAAAAGCAAATTTTCTGCTATAAAAGGAGAAAAGATGTTGAAAACATCCCACACAGCTGTATTTCCCAAACTTGTTTTCTGGCAGCTGATCTTGGAGCTAAACCAATGCTTTAAAAACTTCTTCCATTTTTGTAGCAGTGTGGGGAGCTTGTCAGATGAGGTTAGTAGCTTTCTGGTTCTATGACTAATGCCCAGCACACAGTTCAAAGGAGGGCCTCAGCAGCAGCAATTAGTTTCTAAATATCATCAGCAAGCTATTAATCAGGATTAGGAGAACTGCGTGGCTGATTTATCTCTCTGCAGTTTAAGCCACTTCAGTAATTGCTACAACTTTCTTAAATTTGCTTGCTTCATCTCCAAATTCCCAGATTCTATTAACATCAACCCCCTTCTCCTGAAAGATTATGTGGAAGAAGAACTAGTGGAGAATATAAAAATCTGCAGTTGCTGAAATGAATGAAACCACAAAGGAGCTATTTGGTGGTGTCTGTTGCAGTAATACAAATCTAAAATAATCTTATTAACTTGAAAAAATGGTTAGATCAGAATGCCCCTAAATCTCCATTTGCCTAAAATATTGTTAAGTTTCAGACTCCTGGATAATAAACTTGTAAGACTCAAGTATGTGCAAACAAAATGATTTGTTGTGAGTTTGTGAACTCCTGTGATTTTCTTGTCTTAGAATCACATTTACAGCATGCCATATGATAGACTGGGATTACTGAGTTAGGGAAAAACAGTTACCTTTTATTCATGCATATGACCCACAAGGCTTGCTTTCCCTATCAGAATTGGATATCTCAGATACAGATACAAAGTTAGACAGCTTTCAAATAGTAGAAAAACCATAATATGAACATATTGGCATGATTTTGCTTTGTTTCTCAAGCCACTGCCTCTGAAGATTTTTCTTCAGTTTAAGACTGTGTAAGCTGAGTACTTCTCTATGAATGGGAACATGCTCTGAGAGTTTTGCCCAGGTTGTTTACTCTGAGTCTGGACATAGCAATTTACTGTAGTAAAAAATAACTTTTCCTACTGTTATATGGAGAAATAACTAATTAACTTAAAAATAAGTTGTTGAAACTCTTGCAGTTATTATAATATTTCCCTTACCAATGGCAAATTAAATATAAAGGGTTAATCAGAAAAAATATTTGTAGACTCTGCTGTTCTGCTGTCTCTTTTTGCTTTAGCTCATTGAACAGAATCAGGAATTCATTAATTCTGGGATATTTCAATTAAAAGTAGGACTGAGGATCATCCTGAGGTTACTCAGAGCCCCAAGCAAACTGGGGGAGGTGTTAATATTGCAACTTTAGGAATACAGAGCTGCAAGGCATCTTTTCCTTCTTCCCTTTGCACAGGACAGGTCTGCCTCTGCAGATTCACTGGATCTATGGAGCAAAGAATGGTGTTAGCTGAACTGAGGCAGCAGAGTAAACTCCCTCCCTAGAGTTTCTACAGTGTGAGCTGGGCAGTAGGACTAAGTTAAGACAGAGCAAGCAAAGACATCTACAGATGACTATTGCTAGGTGAAAATCAGAGTAACAAAATTGCACTAGTAGATTTTAATTTGCTGAAAGAAGGAAGGTCAATAAATACAATAACATATGTGTATGCAGTAACCAAGCTGATGGATGTGCTCAGTTTCACTTCCATTAAGACTAACAAACTGAAACTCTTCCAGGGCACACAGGATTATTGTCCTTGTACTCGTATCAGGCAAGTATTTTTAATTGGTGATTTTTGATTCTGAAACAGTTGAGTTGCTTCTAGATATCCAGACTTTAGTCTCTGGATTACCTTGCTTTCTCTTTCCAGAGAAGCAACAATTTGTGTCCTCTGAGGGACATGCAAGGACAGAGAACATGCCAAATCTGCTAAATGTATATCAAGAATAATACATTCAGCCCTCCTCATACAGATTTATGAGCTTAAGCCATACCAGAGCAAAGTTCAAAATGCTGCAAAGAGCTCTTCTGAAATGCTTCCGTCCATGTTTCACTAGAATATTTTGGTTCAGTGAAATGTACTTAAAGTGTTTGCTAAATCAGAATGCATCTCTTTAATGTTCAGCTTAGCCTGTTGCTCCACTGTCATGATATAGACCATTTCTGAACAACTGCAGTGCTCTTCACTGTATGATTTGCTGGCCTGCAGTCTGAAGAGTGTTACATAGTGGGAGAATAAATGGTCATTCATATTGGAACAAATTGCTGAGGGGTTAAGCTCAGTTCTATGTCTCCACTTCTCGCTGGTATCTCTTGAGACACTTAAGCCATTTAAGTGGCTGGTGATAATCAGCAACAGAGATGACATTTTAGGCAAAACGGAATTTTTTATGTGCAAAGGATAGGAGCATGGGCAAGCCTGGCTTTGGGGGGCTGAAAGGAGAGGCATGCAGAGGCGTGCAGGTTAAGAAGAAAAGCCATGGTGGGGTGAGCCTGCTGTTACCAGGGCCCTGCCTGGCCCCCTGGGGCTCCCCCAGGGCTGCCAGCCCCTGCCCCAGCAATGCTGCAACAGGGCCAGTGTCCAGCTCCCCACAGCCCCACCATGCCTGGCTGATGTTCCCCAAAGCCAGGCCTGCCCATGCTCCCGCATCCTGGCCTGGTGTTGCCCTATCCCCATTCCCAGGAAAGGCCTGATGCCCGGAGCTGGGACTGCCCTGGTGCCCCTGACTGCCCTGCTGTGGGGGTGGTGGGACTGGACAGGCCCTGGCTGCTCATGCCCTGCTGTTCCTAGTCCCCTGAGCATCCCCAGCCCCCGTGGTGATGTGATGACTTTCCCTGCTGTTACCAGAGGAACAATATATGCTTGGGGGGAAGTGAAAGCTCTGTTCCAGATTTGTCTTTTGATAGCAGGGGCAGAAGCCTGCACCATTATCTGGGAACAGACTCTTGGCTTTGGTGACAATGACTGGCTCTGCTGTCTGCTTTGCCTGCAAGTAAGCTGACTTTATTATCTTTAGGACATATTGCTGGTGTTCCTGTAGAAGAGCACCACTGAAGCTGATCTAGCATATTACTGCAAAGAGGGAGTAGAAAAGGTGAGAGATGACCTTTAAGGTCCCTTCCAGCCCAAACAATTCTGTGATTCAGTGCCTGAGTGTCTGAAGGACTGACTTTCTATAGAAGGACATTTGTTTTCCTTTCTTATCTGAAGCTATTTGCAAAGCTTTGAGAGCTCATAAATAGCCCTGCTCTTTTTCTTCTGACTGGTTGGCACTCCATGCTTTCACAGTACAGGAGCAGGGAACAGAGTGAGCTGTGGCTCCTCTTGCAGCAGCTCCTCAAGCACCAGCCCTAAATTCTGGCTGTTGTAGTAGGACACTGCTGTTGTTGCAGAGAGCTCACAGATTACAGATCAAGGCAGGTAACAAGTACCAAAAAAGAGATATTCTTACTATCATGACAGCTACTTTGCAAATGTGAAGACATGTTGTTGTCTCAGCTATTAAGTCCATCTACAGCATTCTTGTTTTCTGTAATACCTAATACTTAGACATAAACATAATCTTTACGCAAATCTGTATCCTCATCAACAAGTGTTCAGTAATCATTCCTATACAACTTGAATACTGTGCTGAATAGTAATTTGCATTTATTTAACCCTGTGGTAGTTAATGTTAATGTTAGATAAGGAGTGTTGAGGTTGAATATAACACAAGAAGCATAAGTGGCAGGCAGATCTGTGGCAGACTCAGGACAATGGGCTCTTAGAAAATCCATATGAGCAGAGGCTGCTACCCTGCTTGTTGCTCTCTCCCAAGAAGAGGGACTGCAAGTTCAAGGTAACAGCCGTGTTTGACCCTAGGAATCATGGTGTCTCTCTGCACATCTTGTTATTTTCCTTTTATGCCTTTAATATGTTGACAGTTTTTCACAGGATTAGCAGCTTCAGTGCATCAGTTTATATTATGGGAACTGTCCTCTGCCTCCACAGCTGTTTTGACAGATGACTGACTGTGTGGACCTTGCAGACTGTTATGTAAAGCCAAGCCATACAAAGCAGTCCTGCTGCAACAGGATTTTTGTGTTTGAGGAAGGAGAATATTTCAGAAAACAGGTTTTCAGCCTAAGAGTTTTGAGATTCCTCTCTGATGGATTTTGTTAAGTATCTTCTAAAGACAGATAATTCAGTTGGTTGCCTCCATAATCAGTAGGTACTTAATGGAGTTAACAAAACTTCTGAATTACTTGCTTTGTACTCATGGCTTCAATAATGTGTGACTAGACAAAAAACCATAAGGCTGCAGCCAACAAACTTTAACCAAATTTAGTACTATTATGCCAGAGCAATGGCTACATGTTTAATGTCTCTTCAAGTTTCTTGAGTCTGTTAGCTTATGTAATTGCCATCAGTATTTACTGAGTGCCAGGAGTCTTAGATCTTGCTTAGATCTGAGCCTACATGTTAAATCATGTGAGGCATTCCAAAACTGTTCCTAGTCTTCATTGTTGAGACAATTTCTCTCTTCATAAATACAAACCTATGAAGGGATCTAGACTGGAGCATCCAAACGTCTTTGCCACTGAGAGGTATGAAGAAATATAAAAAAGGGAACAGTCCCACTCTCTGGTTTGCTTGGTTTTTTTTTTTTCCTCTAGAAAAATCTTTTCAAGCTCTTGGTTGTTGTCCTGACTGGAGGTTATGAACATTCTGGAAATCCGCAATTTTTATGGAATGGTGAAGTTCTTTCTCTGCAGCTTGACATCTGCAGGTGAACATCTGCAGAGATAGGGAGATGCTGCTGAACTTGACTCTCATAAAGGAGAACATTCTAGCTCATGGCTGGTATTCACGTATCTAGCCCATTTCTGGGAAACAGCAGCAGAGGTGTGAAAATACTGTATATCAGTGAGCAGGAATAATGACTACAAATGTTTTCATACTGCTTCTGTTCCTATTCAAGTACTTGTACATATTTTTATTTAACTTTACAACTATGGGCTTTGTCATGCATAAATAGATCACATTTTAAATATCAGCTCTGGTTTTCTGTACTATTGATTACTGTTATGTGACATACACAGTTAAATGAGACATTTGCCCAGCCTCCTTATCTTGTTTTCTGATTTGCAGTGATACCAAATAATGTGCTTAATGTCTCTTTAGGGTCTGACCACCTTCGAGAGAAAGATGGACTGTGGGCTGTGCTAGTTTGGCTTTCAATCCTAGCAGCTCGAAAGCAGAGTGTGGAGGAGATTGTCAGGGATCACTGGGCAAAATTTGGCCGGCACTACTACTGCAGGTGAGAAAAATGAGGAAAAGGCAGCTGAGAGGAGAATTCTGCTACAATCATTGCTTGCTTAGATGTGCTCAGCTCTACTTAGGTGTGCTTTCGCTGGGCCTACAGAATGAAAATGTGCCACAGATTCTCACTGTTTTGTAGACAGGTTTTTCCAGAGGAGTAAGTGTCAGAAAAAGGAGCTGCATGTATATGTCACTGACAGCATATGAGTAATTAAATTTTTAAATATTGAATGGCAGAAAGATTTTAATTATTTACTTGCGGAATATATAGGTGCAGCTTGTTACATGATGTTGAAAAAGAAACATAATCCCAGCAAGATTTGCTCCTGCATTTTTTTCTGTAAGTGTCACCATGTGATATTGTTTTAGTGAGAATTGAAACCTACGTCTGCTTCCAGTTCAGGATAACTCCTCCAAAGATACAAACATTTACTTATTTTTATTAAGGTCTCAATATAGTGAGTTCTAATCCAGACTTAATCCAGAGAAGTTTGCAATTTTTAAGATCTCTTGCACACAGCTGCTCCTTAAATCTTGTAGCAAAGTTTTCTCTATTTCACTTGTCTGTTGAGCACTACACTGATTGTGTCATTAAGTTTTGAAAGCTAGCTGTGTATTTTTTATGCTGCTTTAGAAATTGCATTTTCTAGATGCTTTCTGTTGATCTAGAGTTAGGTGGCCAGTGTAGAACTGTGGCTGCAGACATGTAATGGTTAGATGGCACAGGACTTGCATGTATGTGCTAGTTTCGTTTGCAATCAGTACTTCAGTGGTACACTTCTGATTTTTGAAGTAAGCAGTAAATGGCTAATTGTGAGTATATAGAGTTCTCTGAAAGCAGAACTGTCATCTCAGCTCTGGGGACTTACTCTCTGGTTCTGCTTTTTTTTGATATATGTGCAAGGTTTGATTATGAAGCACTGGAACCCAGAACAGCGTATTTCATAATGAGAGACCTGGAAGCTTTGATCACTGACAAATCATTCAGCCATCAGCAGTTTGCTGTGGGTAACAACATCTACAGTGTGGAAAGAACAGACAGCTTTGAGTACATAGATCCTGTGGATGGCACTGTGACCAAAAGACAGGTATGGCTGTAGTGATGGATTAGCAATGTTTTGCAGCTGTCGTACTGTCTCCAACAGCATTGTTTCTGAAGTTCAGCTGGCAAGACTGTCCATTTATTTATGGGATGGTGTTTCCTTTGCTGCGATAGATACTGCATTTCCTACTTAAGATTAGCTCAGTCTGGATAAGATACCCACCTTTAGAGTTTATCTTATGCTTGCTGTACATAACTGGAGACAATAGTGTCACAGTGAAAATAGGATGGGATGAAGTCCCTGTTGAAAGCAATGCATGTATAGGGACGGTTCCTTTTCCAGAACAGTGGGAAATATCATATAGAAAGAAGGTCTTTCATTTTTCTATTTTCTATCTGAAATCTCCACTGGCTATACATTACAAAAAACCCCAAAAAACCCCCACCCCAAACTTCTTGCTCTTGGTGACCCAAAGGATTTGCATAACTGAGGTGCAATATCTGTTGTAGCCAGTAGCATGCAGAAGACTTTAGAAGGTTGTTGCCTGTGCAAGCATATTTGACTTCCCTAGACCAAATTGCCGTTCCTTTTGGACTCTGTCTATACTGAGATTCCTTGGTTATCAAGAACTGCAGTTCAAACTAAGCCTTCAGTGTTTGGAAATTCATGATGTGCTCAAAAGTAACCATGTACTTTTAGCAGGTGTAAATTTATATTTAAGTATCTTGAATATGAGCTGTGATTCCTATTAAAGTTTGTCCTGAGTTTATGCTGTTTATGTTTTTATGGTCCAGGTTTCTCTGGTTTTTGAATTATTTGACCTAAACAGACCTAGGAAGTGATATTACAAGCCATTAAAACTATTGTCATGCCTTTCTGCTCAGAGTCTTTGTAGTTTCCATTCATCATTGCGTCCAGAAAATAGAAGCAACCTATCTGCCACTGAGCTACTTTATTGTTGTGTATTACTACTGAAACAAGATACGAGGATATTGTCATATCCAAGTCTAGTGGAAAATTACAGACATGGCAGACTCGTGACCTTTGTAGTTTAAAAGCAGCTTGTGAATTTTCATTGCACTTTTCTTTCCCTTAATTTTTTTGTCCAAAGCACTTACTCTATATGGGAATATAATTGCTAATCATATCACCATGTAACACAAACAGAGAAACATGACTTGGCTTGTATTCAGATGGACTCTGAACGGGAGCCCATAAAACCAGAAAGCATGTCTTTTCATAGGGAGAAGCTCCAATTTATTCAGAGTACAGTTCAACCAGTTTGTCCTTTGGCAAGGACACATTCCTAGCTTCATATGTTTGCAGCCTCAGTGGGATTCTCCAAGCACACTAAACTGGAGAGGATATTGATCTGTGCAAATGAAACAACAGTTCACTGCTGCTATTTTCCTCGGGTAGCTTGCTCATCATCTAAATGCAAATATCTCTTTCAGACTATCATAGGCTTCATGCGGCTTTTTCAGCAAAGTATTCAGGAGCATGTTCCAAGTTTTGCTCCCCAGAACATAGGGGAGGGAGATTTATATTCAGTGTAACTGCAATGTCTCATGAATGAGAAGCTGGCTGTGTGGTAATTATTCAGTGTTAATAAACAACATATTCAGAAAACAAACACAGCAACAAGAAAATAGGCAGCAAACAATACACACAGACTGTTGCTTCTAATTAATTCTGTTTCTTGAAACCCGGGAATATTGGTTATCACAGTGCAATAATGAGACTTAAAATCAAATGAAACATTCTGTTCTTGAAGACTGTTCTAATTTTTAAAGCTGTACTGTGTTTTTGCACACATCATCATGCAACAATGCTGCTCCTGAGGGTCCAGCAAGCCAGGAATGGGACCAGTGGCATTTTTGTGTAAAATTTGAATTATAAGGATGAGAGGCATTATACTAAGAGACAAAAGGCTCCAGGGAGACCTTGTTGTGACCTTTCAGTACTTCAGTGGGTCTTGTAAGAAAGGTAAGGGCAATTCTTTTAGCAGAGACTGTTGCAGTAGTACAAGTGGTAATGGCTTTACACTAAAAGAGTAAATTTAGGCTAGATGACTTTTTTTTAACAATGGGAGTGGTGGGACACTGGAACAGGTTGTCTGGAGAGATGGCGGATGCCTCATCCTTGTAATCATTCAAGGTCAAGTGGATGGGGCTCTGAGCAACCAGATCTGATTGAAGATATCCCTGCCCACTGCAGTCAACATGATAACCTGATGACATCAGAACTGGATGACCTTTAGAAGTCCTTTCCAACCCAAACCATTCTATGATTCTGTGATTATCAAACCATGCTTTATATGGTGCTAAAGATATTTTGGCATATATCTGAGGAAACAAAGGTTTTACTTAGGTTTTACTTATACTTTAGGATATTGACACACTGCATTTCCAACATCAGTGTCTTGTCAAGCTGCTGATAAAAATGGAAAAACAAAATGCATTTCTTGTAATTCTCTTATTTCATTTTTTAATGGTTTACTGCCCTTTAAACAGAAGTAGTGAGGATCTCAGTTTGTGCACTAGACCTTTGACAACAGAAGGACAAAGGGGAAGAAAAGTTCAGTGGCTTATCAGAGGTTGCACTTAGTCTAAGGGTACCATTCATATAAAGGGAACTAGAATGTGTATTAGTGCACAGCTGGTAGAATATTGCAACAGTACAGCTATTTATCTGTGCAGTTTAGTCCTCTGGCATTAATGGCCTTCCTATACAGAAACTGTGGATCCAAGAATATGGCCTGTGGTCTGTAAAAAAACGTGTTCATATATGCAGTACAAAAGTTGGGAGGAGAAAAAAAAAGTGAAGACGGCAGCAAAGAGCAAATTTTTAGTTAATTAATAAATTAATCAATCCTCTTTATTATGTACACAGTTAATGTGCATTAATTAATGTACTTGAAATTAATTAACACCTTAAGTTTTCCAAATTGTACTATAGACTTATTGAAATTCCTGCAGTCATATATTGATGTGTAGTATTTGAGGGGTAGCAATTGGTCCTGTCTTTTGTATTCACTACTGACAACTGTTTTTTGATCCAGGGATTCTGTAGCTGTTTCTTAGGCCACTTACCCCTAGTGATCTTATACCTATTTCTCAGGCCATTGATTTTGTGCTCTGCCATGCAGAATAAGAGCAAATCAAGTAAAAGAAATAAAAACATCAGTAAGAGAGTATTTGTTATTAGGCGTACGAGGGAATGCACAACATCATTTCTAGTCTTCAGAGGGGAAAAAAGAATAACGAGTGAGTTGTCCAAAGTTGTGGGGAAAGAAGAATGGCATCCAAATGACTCTTCCTTTCACTTTTATTTTGTAGCAGTGAATGGTAATTTGTAAAGGTACTGTGACCTTACATATATGCTGTTCCTTCTCCTTTCCTAGGGGCTGCGGATTATTTTTTCAGATGCTTCCAGACTCATCTTCAGAATGAGTGCTTCTAGTCACGTGAGAGCTACTCTGCGGATCTATGCAGAGAGTTATGAAAAGGATCCTAGCCAACACAATAAGGAACCACAGGTAATGCAACAGCATTGTAGTAAGTCAGTAAGTAAAGCATTACCTTGGTAATGGTAAAGTATTACCTCGGTAATAGCAGTGGCTACAGGTTTTCATCTTGGATCAGAAGCAACACACAATGCTTTGACCCATGTACTCTGTTTGTAGATGATTTCCCTAGTCTTGTAAATGTACACCTTTTGAGGACCAGCAGTTTTAATATATATTGGTGTAATATCTAACACAGCAGGTATGTCAAGGGCTGAGATGCCTCATGTTAAATGCTGGGCAATGACTTCAAGTCTATTAAGAGAAGTCATTCTAATTTGAATTATTTTTAGAATTTTTTAGAGTTGTGATTTGATTTATGGAACAATATTTTAAAAATAAGATAACCATTTTTCAAGCAGATTATCTGAGAGCCACTTAGTTAGGGCATCCCAATGATTCCTCACAATCAGAGTACAGGTAGGAAATAAGGATACTAGAGTCTAAACAATGTAGAGATTCCTTGTAAGGGAAAGACTTGCATCTGTCTAAGAATTATATCATAACCAGACTTTTTCCTAAGAAGAGTGAAGGTTGAGAGCAAGTTGCTGGATTGTCCAGCAGATGCCTTATACAATTAATAAAATAAATCCCACTTCACACTCTCAGGTTCTTCTCAGTAAATGGTCTTTATGCTGTGATATACAAGAGAGAACTAAGGATATTTCATGGAAAAGAAGTTAAGCATTTGGCTTGTAGTAAATCAAAACCCTGTAGTTTTAAGTCTCATGTAGTTGTGTGTTCATGACTGGAATGCAAATGCAAATCTACCAGAACATAAATGCTGTCAAATAATTTGAACCCTAGGTAAATGTTTGATGTTTCACCAGATTCTGACTGTAAACTTAGTGAGTTTCTTCTTATGCTATTAAACAGTAGTGTATCAGTAATGAAAAGTGCTTCAGTTGTCACAGAAGTGTTGCAGATCCCATGCCTGCAGATATGATCTGTTACATTTATTTGCTTTTTCTTTTTAAAGTAACAGTTTGTGTCCTCAGTAACTTCTTTGATAGAATAATTAAGATATTTAAAGCTCCAACAGAGTAAAGGACTATATTTTAGCAATTTTATTGTTTTTCTGTGTATCTAGGTTTGCCCAGCTAGCAGGATTATTAACATATTTTGCTTGGGGAGGAACGCTGCTACAACCCTATTTGCACTTGCTGCTGTACTTGGTTTACATGGTAAAGTTCTGGTATCTAGGGGGCTGCAGGGGTGGCTTCTGTAAGAAGTTGCTAGAAGCTGCTTCTGTGTTAGGAAGAGCCAGTTCCAGCTGGCTCCTAGATGGACCCACCACAGGCCAAAGCAGTAGCCCTCTGTGAGCAGGGTAATAATAAACCCACTGTGCAACAACAGCAGGGAAGGAAGGAGGGGCTATTTGTGGAAACAACTCCGCAGGCACCACGGGCAGTGCAGAATGGAGGGGCAATGATAGAGTGGCCTGGTGGGCACCTGACAACCAGCCAAGGTCAATGCACCACAGTAACATCAAATTCTGTTACAGCACAAATTGCTTATCAGTTGTGATTGTGCTGACCAATTTAAATGGTTCTTCATGCTATGCAGGTAAGGCACAGATGAGATGAAAATAAAACACAGTAAGAGACAGACTATGAGTTGATTTTAGAGGTTTGAAGTGGACTTAAAGTAACCTTGTGATATGTAACCAAAATATGTGATCTGAATGTATTCCTTGTCTGACAAATCCCAGCAAAAAATACTAAAAAACAATGGAGGATATTCGGGCAGCATTATCTGGCTAAACTTTTGACTATTTCATTGCAAATGAGCATGAGTATTTTCAAGTGGAATTGTTACTGCATTAACAGATTGTTTTCTTTTCTATGAGAGAAGTAATACTCTGGTGGAATTTATACTTGTGTGCCTCCTCAGGTAACCTACAGTGAATGTTCAGTATTTAACATTCATTCTTGTAAATGAGTGGAAAACAGCAAATGTTCTCAGTGAATTGTCTGCTTCTGAAGAGACTAGATTGAGGGAGCAGTGGTTGTCCTCAGAAAATGAGGCATGTGCTGCCCTACTGTTACATTTCTTCTTTGTCCTGCTTGCATTTGCTTGAGAGAGGTGAATAAGGTCTCACCAGCAATACAGACCATGCCCAGGAAGCAGCAGGACTGGGTTTGCAGCACAAGGCAGTAGGAGCCAGGCATCTAGACCTGCTGCACCACAGGCAGTGCCTGCCTTGCCCAGGGGACAGTCCTACAGCAGGAAAGTGATGAGGACAGGGCAGCTCTCTGGTAACAAGCTCCATCAACAAGTGATGGCTCAGATTCAGGGTTCATCTGGGGCAGCAGGAGATGGTACCGGAGACAAAGCTGGAGACAAGGCAACAGTGTGGACCTACAAAGGAGACAGAGTCAAAACTGGAGACAAGATACAGCATATACCTAAGCAGTCTTTCAGGGAAAGAAGCTGCCTATAGCATGGGCCTGAGGTCCACCCAGGCAGCAGAGCCAGAGACAAGGCTGGAGACAAGCACTCCTACAGCTTAGCTCAGTGAGGGAGCAGCACTCCTGGGACAGCCTGTAATGGGCCTTGGGCAGGGGGCAGGGGATGGTCTTCAGGATATCCTAAGCAGACCAGTAGGGCTTATGACTGCCCTCCAGGGTTTCAGAGTTTGGTCTTTTATTCAGCACACCAAAAGGGTTTGTTATTCCCAAGGACAGGAAAAAAGGCTGGAAGGGATTTTTTTCTGTGCTGGTAATGGAGTCTGTCAAATTGCAGCACTTTTGGCTGTTTAATCAGGATATTAACTATTGAACAAATAATCCCAGGGGTAGAAACAGCATTGCCTTGAGACTTGCTACAGGGACTTTCCTGCATTTATACAGTGCAGACAGACATTTTAATATCCAGACTGCCTCAGGAAATATATGGAACTGTAAACACCCTCCTCAGCTCCTGCCACGTGCACAAAATCTGGGATAAAGAAAAGTTTAATCTCAATTGATACAATAAATTCTTTATTTGGTTTCTTATTGCATAGTATTGCACAGTTCCCACTGCTTCTCTTTCCTTGCCCTGGCTGCATGCTTTGCCAACAACATGAGTGCATTAGAAACAGCAAGGCCATAGATTGTATCTGACAGGCAGATGGCAGACTTCAAGACAGTGCATACATTTTAGGAGATCCTCATGTACAAAAATAACTAAACATTTCCCAGGAGAACATTTGATAGTCTTCAGTGTAGTATGGAAAAGAGAGTGAACAAAGCACTCATTTCTTAGAAAACAGCATTGCTAGGAAGGGATGGGTGCCATAGTTTTCCTGATACTGTAATTCTTTTATTGTTTTGTTTGCTTTGAAGTTCATACTGACATGCACAAATCTAAACGAGCTGTGACAGATTTGAAGTTTCAAGAACTTTTTTGTCTATTTGCTGTCAGTAATAGGAACACAGCATGTATGTAAGTGGTCAGTTATGGAAAAAACACTGTCATAAAGAAGTATGTTAAGTATATACTGTACGTATTACATTATGGTATTTAAGAAAATTGTTACATTTTGAAAGATAAATGTATATTTTTCTGTAATTGATCTTTGTAATTGAGGAGACGACTATATGTGGTTTTTGTATTACTGCACTCTTTCTGACAGAGCTGATCAGGAAAAGCTCCCTTCCATAACTTTTCTATCATAAACCAAGACAAGATTATTCGATGGTTGGCTGCTTAAGTAAATATTCAGTTGGTTCTGTTTGTTGCACCACCTCTTTCCAGCATCTTGTTTTAGATAATGCAGTGCTCCATCTTTTTGCCTGGTGACAGTTACAGTCAAAGCCTGAACTCAAAGGCAAAATTACCTTGATATATCTTTAGCTTTTTGTCACCAGAAAAAAAGTCTCTGTCTTGACAGACAACTCAATCATGTTGGAGGTTTCATTTTGTGGAATCGTTATGGTAATTAGCTTGACTTTGCCTCATACCAGTATCCTTCCCCCCCACTCCCACTTTTCTTTCAGACAAAGCCTTTTCCAAAATTAATCATCCAGCTTTACAGAGTGCTCAAGTTCTTTTAGTTTGCTTCTGTAGTCTTTGATACTGTAGCTTCTGATGTTGAATCTTTCACAGATAAGCAAACATCTTAACTACATTTTCCAGTATGCATGTTGAGATGTGCATATTATCCTGGAACACTAATTATGGCACTTTTTGAGTTGAAGTGAACCTTCTTGACCTTTTGTTCTAATTTATATGTCGGCCATTTATAACACACTGATTTTGTAGTTGTTGCTAAGTAGAAGTTAAGCCATGTCAAGGACTCTTCAGTCTCCCATGCTCTCTCAGTGAGGAGGTCCACAAGAATCTGGGAGGGACCCTAGCTGTGACAGGTGACCTGAACTGGCCAAAGGGATATTCCATACCTGGGAATGTTTTGTTCTGTGTATTAACTCTGGGGGAGTTAGCTGTGAGGGGCTGATGGCCACTCAGGTCAGGCTGATCATCAGTCAGCGGGTGGTAAGCTGCTGTATTATGCTTAATTTGTGGAAGTTTGGTTGGATTTTATTCCTCAATCTTTTCCCTTTTATTATTCATTTTGTTATTGTATCTTAGTTTATTTCGGTTATTAAGCTGTGCTTATCTCTTTCCAATTCTCTACCAATCTGCCAGGGGCAAGAGAGTGAGTGAGCAGCTGCAGGGTACTTAGTTGCTGGCTGAAGCTGAACCGTAATAAAAGTTTTGCCTTTACTATTAAAATTCATAAGATTTTCTTAGAGGACACATGGAATGTGGAGACTTACATCTGTTTGAACACACTCTTAGATAATGCAGCATGTTTGTGCTATTCAGGTAATTTAGCTTCAGATTCTTCTCAAAGTCACACTGTAGAGTGAAGAAATTTTAAATCAACTGAAATTTCAAAGGAAATAAATCATGGGACACTAATTTAAAAATATTCCACAAATCAAGGAAATTAGTTAATCAAACCTGATCTTCTCTCAAAGGTCTGTGGATATACTAGAAAAGAACTAAACTTTTGCAAACACAGATGTCTTCCTGCTCCATTTGGTTTCCATTTCCCTTCTGTTCATTTCACCCCTCATGCCTGCCTTCGTCTACTGCCAGAGGCAGAGCAACCAGCTTCTTGACCTTTATTGTAATTTTGTGTGAGTTAACAAGCTGACCGTGCACAAGAATAGAGAGGTCAGTTTCCTTTTTTTCCTGTGGAAGGTGTTCTTCTCAACTGAATCAACTGAAAACCAGCAGTGCTGTGGATATTACAGAGTCAGTTCGTTGTTTCACAATGAACCACATCCTTTAGATCTTCTAGGACAGGTGGCTGTAGCATAAAGCTTTCCAAAGACTTCTGGATTTTTTTGGGATGGAAGGCCAAAGCAGGCACACTGTGCTGAGCTGTGTGTTGAGCCCTTATGGCAGAAGCTCTGCAGGATGTACAGGCACATGCTGAGCTTTTAACATGCAAGCAGGTATATTTCAGCCCTTCCTAACTTTTTGATAAACCAGATACATCATGGGACAAATCTTCTGAGACCTTGATTAGAAGAGACGGTATTTTATGGAATTTTCTTGCAAGATCACAGAGAGAAAAATTGCTAATGAGCCAAGCAGGAATGATATGTGTCTGACAGCTCTGGTACAGATTATTCCCAAGCGAAAGGCTTTTAATCTGTATTTGCCTGATGTTAGATATCTGCTTGCTTGATTTATTTTCTTGTTATCATTCATCCCAACTATTTTTTCAGAGATATAACTTCTGTGACTACTAAAGCAAGATTCTGATTAAGTCATTCTGTTAATTTTCAATTCTTAAATTTTTTCTAAGGGGTAACATGCCATATGTCCTAAACAGTTGCCAAGAGATAAATGGGCTGTTTAACATACAGAGTAATTTCAGTTGTCACTTAGAGTTGAAATGTCAGTAGTAAAGTTTTACAATTTCTCAAGTAGACAGAACCAATGAAGAATACTTTTTGAAAAGATCTCCTTGAGATTTAAAAGTCTTTCTAGAGGAATATTAGTGATAAATGATTGTTGGCTGAGATTTATCTCTTGCAACTGAAATGTAAACTATTCATGTCAGAGGTAAAGGAATTTTTAAAAGGCATATGTAGTCCTAGTTTCTTGTTATTCTGTCCTGTTCTTGCCATTCCAAATATGATGCACTTTTGCTTTTTTACATATTTTGGATGAAGAAAAAAATTAAATTGAAGTGTGGAAAGACAATTAAAAAAGGACTTTCTCTGTTGAGAAGCAGAATACTTAGTAGCAATTGGAATCATTTGGCAAGCTAAATTGTTTTTGTAAATGGATGTCATATAAACTCATTTGATTCTGTGTTTTGTTCCAGCATTGTGTAAAGTGTTGCCTGGATTTTTTTTTTTTAATTCAGAGTGCATTTGTTGCCTAAAAAGCAGGGTCCAGTAAAGCAGGTCAGGAGAGTTGCTTTTTAATTTTTCTTGTACTTTTTAGATTAAATGAGGAAGAGGTTTCTTAGAGGAGTGCTGGAGAACTTCAAATGCTTTAGTCTCATCCAGACCCTATAAATTGGCACATTTTAATATTTACTTTTGCAGCATTTGCTCACAGATGTGCATTTGTGCTCTACATATTAATCTTCTCTAAGTATGTTTGACTTTTATAGACTTGTGTTCTGCTTCAGTGATTATTCAGTAGATAGATATCTACAAATATGGAGCTTTTTTAACAATAACATGTCAGACTGCTCACACTTGTGCATAACAGAGCTTAATCATAAACTCACTTGACACCAATGGCATTCATGGTGTTATTCCATGACTCTGCTTGCACAGTTAGTCTCTTCACTCTTTTGATTTAACTGTTTGCATAAATAAAATACCTCATCCTGTCAGAAACTGTCTGAAACAGATTCAAAGTATTGATTAGACTTATAAAAAAAGATATCTGTAAATTTCAGCTCTCCAGAATTACTGTTCTGTTTCATTTGATTCTCAAACCTAATGTATGTGAAGCTGGAATTAGTTTATTTGAAAGGAGCAGCTGTGGGAAATCTCTAGAGATCAAAGAATTAGTTTGGTAACCAACTACATGAGTCTCTGAAACGAAAGTTTTCACACAAAACTCAGTTCTGCCATTTTATCTTTGCGAATCATTTAACTAACTGAACGAAAATCCAACAGCCATTTTAAAAATTGTGTTTTACTTGATTTTCATGTGATACTATCATAGTTGTCATCTGTACTCACCCATCCAGGCCTATAAATGGCTGTTTAATAAGGTCTATAGCCTGAAACTTGAAAGTTCATGCTGTTCTGTTGGAATTTATCCTGTTAATACAATTGCATGTGCTATTAGTCACAGCACTCTTCTGTGAATTCTGCTAAGGTGGTTAGTTGTTACAGTACCTTCTGACCCTAAGCTTCACATAGTAAGTGTATTTAGGAACAAAATATCATCTATTTGGCTTCGCCTCATCAGAATAGAAACAAGTCTACCTCCGTTATTTCTGGGTTGTTTTGTACTGCAGATTTCAAAGAGCTCCACATTTCCTGTTACACAGAGACATGATCAGTACAATGTATATTTATTGGTTTCTCTTTTCTGCATAGCTTAGATATACTCAATGTAACACTTCACAAAACATATGCTAAGCATGATACTTAATTCTGTCAAGTATAACAGTAATAGACACCATAGCTGTGTCAGTTTTGATATTACTATTTACTATTACTATTGTATAATTGTACAGTTAAAAGAAGGATTTATAAATGTAAGATGTCTTTTGATATTTCTGCTTTATGTAATTCAATGTATTTCTTCATCTTTAGGCTGTGCTGAGTCCTCTTATAGCAATTGCACTGAAAATATCTCAGATTCATGAGAGGACAGGACGAAAGGGACCCACTGTCATCACTTGAAGCCACAGAAGATTGTTAAACCAGGGCCAAAAGAGGAACAGCAAGGAGGAGACAGAACCTTGTTAAAACTTGTTAGCCATTTGTGCCTTGTTTAAAAGTTAGGTGGGAAGAAAAATTCAATATAACATTAAGCATAATCATTTGCATTGATCTCCAAATGCAATAGTGTATTGACTTGTTTTACCTGCAGTATCATAATTTCTGATAACAGTATAACCAAAGAAAGAGGCCTTAACGTTCAGATGTTGTCAGTAATGTAGCCAAAAATGACAACTGCTTGGTTTTGAATGCTATGGTAAAAGTTGAAGAAATTTCGGTTAGGGGGAGAGAGGAAGGAGTTGCAAAGCAAAGACATGCTTGGTGAGTATTTTTTGGGATTCTTGTCGCCTTCTGGTAGCCTTCTGGTAGGTTTCTGAAGAGGTGACCAGAGCATATTTGAGTCACAGGGCCATGTACTAAGCTTTGCACAGGGTGTATTTCCTACCCTGGCTCCATGCCTCCTCTCAGGCCTCTCCTGTTGCTCACGGATGCACGCTGACAGCAGTGTTGTATACACACTTACACTTGCTCCAAAGATGGGGTTATTCCATACTTTTTTTACCCCTGCTTTTAAAACATATCAATGTGACTTGTGCCTTTAGATTTTCCTTATTTTTTGACTCTTTGCTTGTTTTCCTCCAGAAGGAGGCCTTTGTGCTATAGAGCTGATTTTGTCCTTCCAGCAATATGTCGGGTATGGAATCTGACTGTCTACTGCAATATTCCTCATGTCAGGAGATGATACTGGTGCTTACTGTGTTCAAAAGATAATGTCTGCAATTTCAGCAATTCTTTTAAGAAGGAGTTACAGAAGTTTTTTTAAAACTTCTGGAATACTCATGCTCCACTTACCACAAAGTAAGTGAGTGAGAGGGAATTAAACCCTAATCAATTGAATAGAAATACTAGTCTGATTCACTCTTTGGACATGGTTTTTATTAGATTCTTGGTAACAGTGGATCATGCAGTAAAAATTTGGGGAGTGCAAGAGATGTTCCCGGCATAGATCTGAGAAGGCTGTTGGGGATATGGATATCAGCATTTTTCTGCTTTTGAAATGATACAGCAGTTCTAGCTACAATTCTGTGCTCTGAAAAAGAACACAAACACTTTATGCATGTGATTTGCTTGAAAGCTTTGCTTCCTTGGAAATGGTGTGGTCACTTGTATCATTTGTCAAGGCGGCTTTGTGCAGCTTGCCTCTTTGCAGTGTATTTCAATTCATTGTGGTTGTCAAATTTTAGTACAATTTATATAATATTGCAGCAAAGAAAATTGTTTAAATTTCTTTCAACATTTCTGTCAAAAAATGGCTATGGCACTTAGTATACAATAAAGAGTAATGCTGTAAATCTGTCTAAATACATAATTGTGGACAAGACACCATGCACTTTCAAGCATCCTAATAAAATTGCCTTTATTACAATTACATTATTACTTAATTAACTATAAACAGCTGAGGTATGAATGTGTCGCAGTCAAGACGGACACATGACGTGACGCTCGAGGTTCTTGCAGCAACAGCAACTTCTACCCTTTATATAGTCCTCCAAAGCCCGTGTGGTTGGTCCTGATTGGCTGAATTTCGTTGCCACCCAGCCTACTGGCCAATAGCTGTCTGCCTCCCCAGCGGCCTAGACTGGTTCGCTAATGGCCTAGACTGGTTGAGTTATAATTAGAGTTATCTGTGACTCTGGGGCCTCTAGGCCAGCTGGTAGCCACCATGTGAATGTTCTCACTTAGTATGCTACCTTACTATTGAGTGTTCCCATAAACCAAAAGAGATTTTAAGACTTCAGTTCTTTTTATAAAGATTTTTCTTTTATATGACCATGACATTCTTACACAGTTTGAAATATAAAGTAGATACTTTATAATGTAAGAGCACTCATCTTCACAGAAACCTTGTTTATCTAATATTTTATATTTATTTGGGATTAAACTTCTCTAGGTGCAGGATAATAGCTCCTAACTAGTAGATCACACATGGTTAAGCATAGACACATTCTGGATTATGACATTTCAAATTACTGGATTGCATGAAAGAACATTCTGAAAGTCCACTAAAATTTCTAAAGTCTCTTACACATTCTCTGACAATGAAATGATTTTTCATCACATAGTGAACTAGCTGTTTATACTATGGAGTATCCCATTTGCCAAGCTTTTCTGGAATGGGGAGAATGCAGTTTGAGAAGTTAGATATACTGAAGCCAGGTGTCTTTCAGGATGCAGTGGGAAGACTCAAGAACAGATGAAGGCTGAAGAAATGTGCTTTTATCAGAAAGCTGTCACTAGAGCTGCAGTAGATGGCAGTCTGCTTTCATGAAGGCAGTCATCATAAACAAAGGGCATGTTTTAAAATCTCTGTATTGACTTTGTCCTGGGCTGGAGAAACATTAGTTGTGCGTGTGTACTGAAATAGAGAAAAGGGCTGTTTGTGTCTGGTTTTGAATAGCTGTCAAACAGTAGACTTGCAGAAGTAGCCCAACCCCAAATCCACTCACCATCCCTTTTTTATGGTGATGGGTGATACTGATAAAATGTAACTAATATTTTCCACCAGTTAGTATCTTTTCTCTGCAAGAAGATTAATAAAACTTTGTAAGGCTCAAGTACAGCTCTTTATATCTGGTGTGTGTGGCAGAGGACTGTACCCACAGTTTTATGGAGTGTGCTGCATTTCCTGAGGTATTTTAATTATAAATGTGGAGATGAATACGTGTAAAAAAGCAAGTTATTTGCACTTACAAAAAGATGCATAGCTCCTAAAACCAGACCATACATTTAGCAGAGGGGAAACTATTATTAATACTGTTCATCTTATCACAGTGTCTAGGCACTGTGACAGAGACCCACACCCTTTTCTGCTATTGTTTAATTAGCAGCTTCCTCAAGTCTGGAAGTTGCAAGATTCCTGTATTATTTAGCTGTGATTGCACTAACATTTACTTGGATCATTCTGTTTCCTAAACCTTCATATTTTCTCTGTGTTCAGAGACAGTTTGGAAGGCAATATAATACTCACCTGAACCACAGGATCACAGAATCCTTGAGGCTGGAAGGGGTCATCTACTTCATCAGGACTAAAATCACCTAGTCTATGTCCCAGCTTACAGCAGAGTCAGGTAGAGGAGGCTGCCCAGGACCATGTTTAGTTGATTTTGATTATCTCCAAGGGCTGAGATACCAGAACTTCTCTGGGCAAACTGTACAAGTGATTGACTGCTCCCATAGTGAAAAACCCCCCCCCAAAACCCAACAGCAAAACATTTGGGAGTGTTCAGATAGAATTTCATGTGATTCGGTTTGTGCCCATTGCCTCTTATCCTTTCACTAAGAAGAGCCTAGGTCCATACACTTCTTTTTTTCCCACCAAGTATTTCTAGAAATCAGTAAGATCCTTCAAGAGTCTTCTCTTCTCCAGACTAAACACTCCCACCTCTCTCAGTGTATCATCATATGACAAATTTTCCAGTCCCTTTTTCTTTGTGGCCCTTTGCTAGAGGTACTCCGTAATGTCCATGTCTGTTTTGTGCTTGGGAAGCTCAGACCTGGACCCAGCACTCCAGATGTATGTTAACTCTACCAGTGCTGAGCAGAGGGAAAGGATCACCTTCCTCCAGCTCCTGCTGCTGTTTTTCCTGATGCAACCTGGGATGTCAATTGCAGTCTTTGCTGTGCAGGTGAGTTGCTGGAGAGTTGACAATTTTTGTTAAGCATGTGGCCCCCGGATCTTTCTCTGTGTAGCTGTTTTCCAGCCCATTGGCCCCAGCATGTATTGGTGTCTGGGTTTGTTCATCCACAAGGGCAGTACTTCCCTTTGTTTAACTTCAGTATTGTAGAAGGTCATCAAGTTGGTTAAGCACAATCTACCTTTCATAAATCCTTCCTGATCTTAATCACCTTCTTGTCCTTGGCTTTGGCAAGGGTTTCCAGGATTGGCTACTCCATCACATCCCCAGTAACCAAAGTGAGGCTGACCAGCCTGTAACTCCCCAGATCCTCCTTCTCTTAAGGACAGGAGTGATATTTGCTCTCTTACCTCAGGGACCACTCCTGGTCACCCACAATCTTTAAAAGCAATAGAGGGTAGTTTGCAATAGCATGACTCAGCTTCTACAGCTCTGCGCATGCCATCCTAAGTCATTCCATGGATGTGTGTTTGTCCTGTTTTTTCAAGTACTTCCTGACGTTTTCTTGCTCCATCCAAGGTAAGTCTTCCTTGCTGAATATTTTTCCTCTAGTCTCAAAGGCCTACAATTCCTGAAGGCTGCTTTTACCAGTAAAGATGGAGGCAAAGAAGGCACTGAGCACCTCAGCCTTTTCTATGTCCTCTTCCAACTCATGTAGCTATAGAAACTTTCCCCATTACCCTTCACATTTCTCATCTGTCCTAGTTTCAGCCAGTACAGAGTTAATTTTGCATTTGCTGGGATGGAGGAATGGGAAGGTCAAGGAAGCTGGAGCGTTATGGATGTGTACAGGTACAGGTACAGGTGTGTACATTTATTCTACGCCAGTCATGTCATCGCTGTAGGGCATGGCTTTGGGTAGAAGAAAAGGCACAGTGGAAGGACAGCCGTTTTTGTTCCCTCTCTAGCCGTGAAAGCAAAGTGCCGAACAGAGCGGTGCACTCAGTGTGGTCTGGGCGGAGCCGTGCAGACTGGCTTGGGGAGTTTGTCCATTGTTGTTTTCCACTGTCTCAGGCCCGAGACAAAAACCCCCGCATTGGCTGGGGTAATGTGGTATCCACCCTTTTCTCCTTTGTCTCTGGAAAAGCCACGTGGCCACCAGGGATGCAGTAACACCCGCCATTTTTCTCCTTTGTCTCTGGAAAAGCTGCATGTCATTGGCCATGGTAACAACGGGACGGCTGGACTTCCATAAGCATTTTTGGCATGTAATCACCATCTTTTATACATTGTTATTATTAGTATTGTTCCTGTTACTGTTTGTTTTCCTTATCTTATTACTATTTTTCCAGTAAATTTTTGTCTCAACCTGTAACCTCTGCCTTTCTCACTAGAGGGAGTGGGGGGAAAGGAAGTGGCTGTGTGGAGCTTAATTTCCAACTGATCTTAAACCACCACATCACCTCATTAAACTCCAGGTGGGCTTTGGCTTTCCTCATCCCATCCCTGCATGATTGTACAGTGCTCTGCATTCCTCCTAATTCAGCTGTCCCCACTTCCACTTATTACACATTTCCTGTTTATATCTGAGTTTAGTCAGGAGCTTTCTGGCCATCCATGTAGGCCTTTTGCTGCCTTTATGTGAACTCTGCATATCGGGCTGAATGGTTCCTGAGCTTAAAGGAGGTGGTCTTTGAAAACTAAACAGCGGTCCTCATCTTTTCTCCAGGGCCAGAACCCATGTCACTCTTTGAAGCAACTCTAAAGATGTTAAGGTCTGCTCTGCAAGCTTTGGTTCTGCTCTTTGCTGTTCTCCCTCCTCTCAAATTTCTGGATTCACCGTGTCATTATCCCTGCAGCAAAAACCTTCACAAGCCCACGCATTTCTTCTGGTGTTGTGAGTGCCAAGACTGACTTCTCAGTCACCAGTGTCAGGAAGTTGTTTGTCAGTACACTGAATCTGTTCTGGTCTGAAGCTTTAGTTTGACTGGTTCATATCCTTCAGCCCAAAGAAAACTTATTTTAATGTAAAATTTCCAGCTGCTACTCTTGGCAAAGATAAATTCATGCTATTAAGTACTATCAAAAGCAAAGTGTTTAAAGCCTTTTGCTTCCTTAAGATTGTTGACTTTTTTGAGCTCATTGCCCATTAATGCCCGTTTTGCATTAAGTTCATAATCAAATAGTTAATTAGCTGGAAAGAGAAACCTAAAACCAGATTGTTTGAAAATATTAGGTATTAATTTGAATGTTCTTCCTATCTCAGTAACTTTTTTGTATCAAATACTTTATTGCATACTGCAGGTTGAAGACGCATTTATCCTCAGTTTCACATTTCTAGATCCATTATGACCTCACAACATCTGCAAAGGGCTGGTGCTAAAAAGGGGCACTGCAGGACTCTTGTGGATTTGGGAGAAAGGAAAGAACTTCCTGGTTGTTCATAAATATATGTGGAAATCCTCTGAATGCCTTTCCTATAACAAACCACTCCAAGAGCAAACTTCAGTGGTACTCCTGCAATACTTGCTCTTAGTATGACCCAGAGCTGTAGTCCCAGCCATTTCCCACTCTTTTGGTCTTGCTTTAATGTCACCTAGTTGAAAAGTTAGATTTCCACAGAAAAAAAAAATCAAGCTAAACAGGCAGAGCACAAGCATTTTGCTGTGGGATATCTCCTGGTTCATCAGTGTTATCTGCTGTGATTGGTGCCTGCGCTAATACTTGCACAATGCCGGCTGACTTCAGAATCTCAGACTCTGGAGTAAAGAAGCAAGAGATTTTGGGGGATGGGTATGGTAGGAGGTAATGCTAGGAGGTAAGGCCATAATGAGGTCACTCAAGCAGATCCTCTCTTCAACTGTTTTGGAAATAATGTGTTGTGTTCCTCTGATTTTTATTGTTCTCTGTGGTGTGCTGCTTCTCAGTCACTTCGAAAAATATTTTTATCTTCTGTCTTTCAGGGACTCTTTTTTCTCCCTCTGGGTACTTTACTACATTTTTCATCCCCAACTTGTCTTGAAAGGATTTTTCTTCCTCTGTAGCTTGTCTCCCCCCATTTTATTCTTCTTTCCTTTCTACTTACAGCAACTGAAGAACTGTATGTTCTTCCCATAAAGGATGAGATTCTTTGAAAGACAAAACTGATGCAACTGTCAGTTCCCTGGCCTTAACCACAGCTTACCACCGTGGCTTGCATGTACAGCTGTGATGCTTAACTTGTAGTCTTACAGTACATGAACATCTGGAAAGTGTGATAGCTGTCCTGTCTCACTGGTCTGTAACAAAACCAGGAACAGATTGTACAGAGAGGCGATGCATGCCCCATTCCTGGAAAAATTCAAGGTCAGGTTGGACAGTGCTCTAACCAACCTAATCTAATTGAAGATGTACCTGCTCCTTGCAGAGGCTTGGACTAAATCATCTTCTCCTGTCCAAACCTTCCAACCCAAAAAGAAAAAATTCCATCTAAAGTAAATGTTACAACTTCAAATCTGAGTGAACACTCATGAAATTTTCCTTGTCATCTGGAATTATAGATGACAGTGGCTTGGATGCAAATTTGCCCCAGTGATTTTGTTGGAGGAAGGATACATGTAACAGAAAAAGGATGAGTCCAAGCCTGTCCTTTTTCTGGTGTTTGTTGTGTAATTATGAAGCCACTTGTATCAGAAACAGGGTAGAGGGTCCCTTTTTCAGTTCCCACAGACTTGAGTAAGCTGTGACAGAGGCAATTGCTCTTAGAATTGGCTCAGAGGAATCAGAGATGATTTTTCCTCCTGCAATTGATAGTTCCCTCTGAGGAGATGTAAGCATAACCGGAGTTCTCTCTTTGGCAGCTTGGTGGTGTATTTTATTGTGCCCTTATCCTGAATCATGGGCACCTTGTATCATATAAGCAAATACAAGGCATTTGTTTTAAATACAAAATTTATTCATGAATTCACTAGTAAAATAGCAGTTATTTTTACCCCCACATAAAACAAATAACTTGAAAGGCATACAATACAAAAATAATCAGTTGCAACAAATAATCTGCAAATTTCAAACAAAAGCTGAGTTAATAGGTTTCCCAAGTCAGTTAATGTCTCGAAACCAAAAATAAGAGCTTTCTTCTGAAACTCCTTATGAAGCACAAGTCAAGATTGATAACACCATGAAGCTTCGTTTATCTTGCAGTGTAAGAAACTCCTATTGCCAGAGATGGTAACTTCTACTAGACACAGCCTGAGCATTTCTATCTCTATGGAGATTTATCCTAATTTGAAATACTGAGCACTTTTACATATCCCCTCAACTCCACTCTAAGTCACAAATGATCAATGTTTTTCCTGTGCAATTTCACCCTAAGCAGTGTTACTATTAGGGATCACTGACACAAGTCTTCTTCGGGTTTTCCCTGCTTCACAGATGCAGGATTTTACTGGCTGCTTGTCTCTCATGTTTTGACAGGTGTTGCTCTTCCTAAGGTCCTCTGGAAGTCTGTATCATGTTGGCAACTGATTTCTTGCATGGATATATGAGAATTTAACCCCGCTCTGGGGTTTGGGTCTTGGTCAGCTGTTTGCTGCTGCTCCGCAGATAATGTGTATGGTGGTGGCTGTTCCTGCTCATTTGTTTCACTGACAAGCTCTGCACTGCTTTCACTATATGGAGGCAGAGGAGTATTGATGAATTCTTGCTGTTTTAGTGTGGAGGCAATGGACAGTGGGGAGACCAGTTTTCCAGGATCTATGCTGTCTTCATAAGAGGGAGGATAGAAGTCAGGCCTAAAATAAGCAAACCAAAAAGAAACACATCATGGTGAACTGTGATTTATCTCACAGAACTTGGTTAGATGCTTTATCTGTTATGTTTCCAAAATTTAGATGAGGCTTTAACTGTAAACAGACACCTAAGTGTGTTTAAAGTGATGAAATATATTAATATAAAATGTAGGCATGACTGGTATAATTTGCCTTGCCTTTGTATAAAATGTTTTATTGAAACACAGCATTCTAAAAAGACAAGCCTTCCCCATGAAAATTCCCAACCATGGCATACAAACACTCACTGCTTGTGAGTATTTTAACAAGTGCCTGAGAAAAGATTAATTTGGAAGAAGAATGAGATCAGTGTTCGAAGTTTATTATTACAATAACCATTGTTTTCCACAGTTTTAAAATAAATTTGGTATGTCTCTGCTTATCTAACCAAAATTTTACTGAATGTTGCTTTTATAGTGCCTTTAGAGCACACGTTGTCAGTGTTTCTAATACGGTTTCCACAACAGTCCAGGAAAAGTAATTTGTATCCAGTGACCATGTTAAAGAGTTTTGCCAGGCCTAGTGCCAATCAGTTTAAGAAGTTCTCTCTCTCAAAGCATCAGACTTTGTTAAGAACAAAATCATAGGGGCACAGAATGTTTTGGGAAGGGACCTTAATGATAATTCAGTTCCTTCCATGGGCAGGGCCACCTTCCACTAGACCAGGTTGTCCATCCAACCTCGCCTTGAACACTTCCAGGGATGGGGCAGCCACAGCTTCTCTGGGCAACCTGCTCCAGTGCCTCACCACCCTCACAGTACAGCAGTTTTTTCCCAATATCTAATATATAACCTTTCTCAATTTGAAACCATCCCCCCTTGTCCTGTCACTACATGTTCTTTTTTAAAGTCCCTCTCCATCTTTCCTGTAAGTTCCCTTCATGTACATAAGGTGCTGTAGTCTCACTGGAACCTTCTCCGGGCTGAATAACTCCAGCTCTCTCAGCCTGCATTCACAGGAGAGGTGTTCCATTCCCCTGATCATCTTCATGGCCCTCTTCCGGACCCCCTGTAGCAGGTCTATGCCCTTTCTGTGCCAGGGACACCAGATCTGGACGAAATGCTCCAGGCAGGGACTCACAAAGACACAGATGAGGAGCAGAACCCCTCCCTCAAACTGTTGGTCACACTTCTTTGGATGCAGCCCAGGACCCATTTGGCTTTCTGGGCTGCAACTGCTCACTGACCTGGGTCACACTGACCTACTTATCAACAACCCCCCCAAGTTTTTCTTGCCAGGACTGCTGTCAATCCATTCTCTGCCCAGCCTGTGTTTGTGCTTCAATTTGCACCAACCCAGGTGCAGGACCTTGCAGTTGGTCTGGTTGAATTTCACGAGGTTTTTAAACTGGGGGGACAATTAGACAAGAAAATATTAAGCAGGAGACATATAATGAATGAGCTGAGGCCCCCTGCATACCTCAACTTTGATAACCTACATGAGCACCTGCTCCGCAGCAGCACCTTAAATGGTCTGCTGAGATGGAACTCAGGATGCTCCTGCGTGAAGTTGGAATAGCTGCGCCTGCTGCCTCCATGCATGGCTTTAAAAGCTTTGGAAAATCTGAAGCTTTCTCTGTTTTATGTCGTATCTCTTACCTTAGGTATGATTTGCATGAATGGCTGTTTGCGCATTGCTGCTTGCTGTAGCAAATAAAATTTCAGACTACAGTTCTCTCCACAGAAAAATGATAAAAATGGCTACAGGATTTGCATTTTGTAAAAACCTTGTATTGCTTCTTTCTTCTCACAGTATGTTGAAAACTTAGCATCCCTCCCTCCCAATTAATCTGCAACACATACCTGTCTATGGTGCAGACATGCGGTTCTCTGTGGCTGGGATTTCGAATGAAGATGCCAAGGGCCCTGTATTTCAGGACTTCATGGAAAGTGCTCCAGAAAATGCCAGTAACAAGGAGGCAGAGCCCCAAAGCTAACAGGCAATAAAACACTAGCTTGTTGTTCCCACATCTGCACATGGAGGAATTTGTGGACGTGCAAAGTACTCCCAGGCAAATAGTGGAGAAACTGAGTAAGAGCATAAAAAGACGAATGAAAGTAAAAAGACCTTTTGCCATCTTTCACAGAAGACACAGCACTTTGTTCCTGTCTGCTGTTTGTTTGCTGGCTCTCTCTACTTTACTTCTCATCTTCATGTGTGGGTACTTTATATGCTACAGGACCAACTGGCCTTTAGACAATTAAGAGAAGCAGGCAGTTTTTACCTAATCATTAACTCTTTGAGAGACTTATAAACTCTTCTGAGATTAATTTGTAACCTTCAACCTGCTTTGAGGAAGGAAGCAGAAACTTCCTGAACCATCCCTTTGCCACTGTAATCTCTGGAGTGTAAACTTGGACTGCTACCTTCATTGCATGATTTGCGGTGGTTTATACACTTCACTGCTTATGAATGAGACCTGTATTTGTTAAATTTGACTTACTTGACTTTAAAAGAAAAACAACTAGCAATGACGTTGTTCATAAATCCCCATTAAAAGTTTAAAGGGAAAATATGCTTTGTATAAATTGAAATGGGAGGGGAATGGGCATAGGTAAAAATTGCTGTTCTCTGAGGGGGGATGTCATCTCACCTTTTGTCTCTGACTTGCCAAGATAAGGTAGCACTAAAGAATATTAGTGTCTGACAGGTATCAATTTAGGTTCAACAAAGGATTTAGTTCTCTGAGCAGTAGCTATTGCCATCCAGTATCTTGGTCACGAGAGCCTAGGAAGCTGACATGAGGCACTTTCATGTCCTGTGCAGTCCATAAAGGAGTCCAGCACCTCAGACTGGGACACAGGGCAGCCTTGAGGGGTGTCTGTGAGCTCCCAGAAGAAGCAGCAGATGGCAATACATCCCTTAGTGAGCAGGTTTCCTAGACATGGAGTTACCCCACAGATATGCTGGGCTCTCACAGCTTTCTCTCCAGCTGCCTGAATTGTGTAGTTATTATTGGATGGGTATTACAACAGCCAGCTCACACCTCCATTTACGGGTTTGTAAGGGTTGAGTTGCAAAACCAGCAAAAATTTCAACTGCAAAAGCAACTGGTGACACAACAAACAGATTACTTCCCTTAAAAGAGCTGCTTCAGTGGAAAAGACATAAAGTGGAGCAGATTCCCACTAATGTGAGTTGCCACTTAGCATGTGTGCAGGTGCATGTTTCTCAGGGATGGGGGGCAGTGGGCCAGGGAAAACTGTTATTTTAGGCACTGGCTTCAACAAATTCAGGTCTTTAAAAGAGGTGGCCCAGTTGTGACAGAGGAAATCAATAACCAGGAGGGTAAAGCCATGTGTTGAGGGTAGGAATTTGTGCAGGGAAGGTGTGAGTGGACCTGAGAACATGAGAGGCAAGTGGAACACAGTGAAATGGTAGAGTCAGTGCTGCTGGATGCCCACTCAACAGCAACAGCTGGTCTTCCAGAAATGTAACTGCAAAAGTGTACTGTGACAGAAGCACATTAAAATAAACTGTTTCAAAAGGCAAGTAATTTACATCTGTCTTGCCTAATATGAAGTCCACCAGTTCATCTTCCTTCCGCTGCAGGACTGTTTTCCAGGACACTTTTGCTTCATGCTCTGTTGTTTCAAATATTAATGAATGCTCTTCCTTCAATTTGTTTTCCCATAGGTTAACAGATCCAGCTGAATTTACAATAATCTTTTTTCTGTATAATTTCTACTTTCTGCCTATCTGTTAAACATACTTTATTTTACAAAATAATTTTTATTACTTCTGGGTTTTTTGATGTTTCAGATCTTAACTCACCTAAATAAAAATACCGAGTTATTCATGGCTGCTATCTAAAGTTCAGTTAATTAATGTAATTCACATCTTCTGTAATGCTACTCCTTCTGCTACAAGATGGGGAGGGAGCAGGCCTGCGGAGAGGCTGCAAGGTGCTCTGACCAGAGAACAGTGAGCTCAGCACTGCCCAGGAGCTGAGGATGGGGGATCACAGACAATGAGGGGCTAGTCCTTGCAATGCCATGGGAGAACACATATATGGGAGCCCCTTTTATGGGGAAGATATATATCTGCCTCTTGTAATGTAAAGGAAAAGGGAAAAAAAAAAGTGACAATAGCTCCATAACACTGTTTAATTATCAGGGTTCATTATTTTTTCTTATTTTCCATCACTTCAGATTTTCTGTAATGTTATTCTTGGCCTTTTCCAATTTTCCTAACATTTTGCAGCTTGATTGTTTTATTGGCAGTGAGTGTCTTGGGCTGCATCAGACTGGATGAGCAGATTTCCTATTTCTCTTACAAAACAGGAAGAAAGTTGCTTCTAATGAGATCAGGTGGGAAAAGGGAATAGCTAACATGGTGTAATGGTTACTGAGCAGAATTGGCTGCAGACCAAGGTCAAAAGGTAGCAGTCCAGATGGAGAAAAAGCAATTCTTAGGAAGTTTGACTGAAGAGGAACTTACTGGATGTTCCACTGGATGATTTGACGATTGTGATTGTTTGGCAATTTGCATTTCACTTTGAAAGGTCACTGCTTATCCTGTATCCTGTTGAAACATGTAAGGCTTCAACAAACCAGTTTCTAGAATTATGCTGCCACTCAGAAAAAAAATTGTGGTATCAAATACATTTTTATGAGAGTTGTGAAACAAAAAGTTATTTTTTAACTACTAATAAAATGGAAAACTAGATGATCACAAAATTTAAAAATAGACCTTTTAATGCAAATATTTGGGATGTGTTATTGCCAGATGCATATCATATCACAGTACATGCATGATACAAGATAATGTCATATTAGAGGTCACATTTGCTACTAAAAAGTGATATTTTACCAGAAATTTGAAGATTGTATGTTTTATTCTGGTCTGAAATGATTTTTTTTTTAATAAAATTAAAACTCTGAATTTACACCAGTTTCGGGTTTTTTTCTGTAACTTTTTAGCACCTTTAGCTGACATGATTTATTGTAATAACTCACTCAAGGGGTTTTTTATGTTCTTGTCAATAATTCAGAGCAGATTTGCCAATGGGTTTCTTTAGCAATTCCAGTATTCCTTAAAAAGATGTAACTGAGGTAATGGGAAATTATTCTAAGCTCTGCAGGTGTAGTCTCTTCTCCATATCATACATGAGTTAGTGACAGTTTTGAGAGCATAGAAAAGTTTAAGAATGACTGAGAGTTGATGCAATATGAATGTTTGAGATGAAGGTCTGCATTTTGACAAGTGGACCCAGAAACATCAGCAGAACCCCGGGGCTCTTTAATTTTCAGTTCATAAACCAGACTGCTGATACTGGCAGGGAATACCTACACAACACTGCTCATTAATGCACGGGGCAAGGACACCTACATTTAGGTTGCTGCTTTACAGGAAAATGGAATGCAGGAGACTGATACCTCCCTGATGATTCAAGGAGAAATGTCTCCAGCCATTACAGGATGTGAAATGCATGAGCCACAGGTGCATGCAGAGGCTGGCAGTCCCATTGCAAAAGCTGACGAATTCCATGCTTCTGGGAAGCATTTCTGTTCTCTTTGCAGGCTGCTACAGAGCACTACACTGGCATTGCTTCTCATGATCTGGAGATCCCCTACTATACGTGATACAGGAACCTCTTCAGCCCCTCACAACGCATGTGCATACTCTGTCTCCTTTGTAGACCATCATACTTCCTCTTAGAGAAGACTAAAGGGCACTTCCCCCCTCAGAAGAGGCATCTGAGGGTCATCACTGAGGGTGGCATCTTAGGGTAGTCACGAAGGTTCTGCAGGAAATAGGGGTCTCTGTTGAAGACCATCCATGGGTGTGGAGTGACAGAGCAGACCCTATTTCTGGTCAAAGAGATGGTACAGACTGATGTACGCATATTTAAAATACAACCTGCAACATCATGGAGATCCACATAAATCAATGGGGAGGCCTCATCACAATCTACAGCTTCCTCACAGGAAGAAGAGGAGGGGCAGACACTGATCTCTTCTTTCTGGTCACCAGGGACAGGACCTGGCAATTGCATGAAGTTGTGTAAGGGGAAGTTTAGGTTGGCTATCAGGAAAAGGTTCTTCACCCAGAGGGTGGTTGGGCACTGGAACAGGCTCCCAAGGGAACTGGTCATAGCACCAGCCTGACAGAGTTCAAGGAGCGTTTGGACAATGCTCTCAGGCACATGGTGTGATTCTTGGGGTGTCCCATGCAGGGCCAGGAGTTGGACTTTGATGATACTTCTGGGTGCCTTCCACCACAAGGAATATTCTATTCTGTGAACTGCAGTTGCTGTCAGTTTGGTCTTGATGAGTTCATAGATCTTATGGTCCAGTACCCCACTGGTTACCCCTTGATGGGTTCCATATTCACAGATGAAAAAAAGGTAGCAAAGACCCCCATTATTCTTTGGGGTATAAAATTTAGGGATGTTTTAAACAGTGTGGCTGATGGGGCTCTTACTACAAACACCATGTAGAGCTACAGCTGGTGGCTATGCAGGAGGCAGAATCAGTGATAGAGGAGACCACAGGGTGTAACATGGACTTGTGTTTTTGACAAATCATTAATAATCTGGTGGATAATATGACAACACTCAAAAAGAATCTAAGAAAATCACTGCTTTTGATTGATGTATTTTTGATGATTTGATTATAGGACAAGGGATAATAGTTTTAAACTAAAGGAGGGTCAATTTAGATTAGATATAAGAAAGAAGTTTTTTACAATGAGGGTGGTGAAACACTGAAGCAGGTTACCTGGGGAGGTGGTAGGTGCTCCATCCCTGGAAACTTTCAAGGTCATTTTGGATGGGGACAATATAGAGGAAGATGTCGCTGCTCTCTGCAGGGGACTGGATGACTTCTGAAGTTCCCTTCCAACACAAATAATTTTTTTATTCTGTGATTTTATGATTGAAAATACAAGGAATGACAAGCACAGGAAAAAAAACAGCAAGCTAACAGAAAACTGGAAAAAAAATGTAACTTTTCCTTTGGGTCATGGGTCAACCAAAATCATTGTCTGGATAAGTAAGACAGCAACTCTGCCTTGAATTTAAGATTTGAGAAGAACTGATGAGTAACTCCAAGCAATACCAAATATATTCTTACAAAGGAGCAGAAGAAGCAGAGAATGTAGGTCATACTGGCCTGACTCAAGTACCTTGGGAGCAACAGGACTACACATAGAGAGATAACACTTCACAGATAACATTTCTGCACTCTCAAGAGGGGAGGCAAGAAATCTGCAGTACTGCTGATGACAAGGTTCAGTGACTCAAGTGTAATAGAGACAGATATGACCATAGGAGGCCTCTAGAAAGATCTTTTCTGCAGGGATGAAGAAGTGTTCATATTCAAAGGCATTGATTCCATACATGACTTACGATATCCTGGTCAAGGCTCCTTTGAACCTGTAGCAGACACACAGAAGTGCTATTAAGTAAAGAGTGAATCAACAGCCCATTGTAAGCAACTGAAGGTGCTGGGCATGCTGCACTGGGCAAAATGAAAGCTGAGAGGCAATATGGTTATTGTCCACAAACACATCAACAAGGGAACACCAAGGGCAGAAAGAAAAGAACTATTAAAGTCATTAACTATGGAAGCATAAGAAAAAAAGGATTCAAAATAGCCAGGAGAAACTTAGCCTGAAAATAAGTGGACTTAGAAGAGGGAACTTCCTGATTCTTTTCAGAATTAAAGATTGAAAACATATAACAGCTATGAAACTAACTTAAGAAAAGGACAAATACCAGTGAATGCCTATCCACAGTGACAAGTTTCCCTGCCCTGTATTCCCAAGACACCTTGCATAAACAGACTGATAAAAGGAGGATATAGACCCTGTAAGGGCTATGAAGTTCATTTCAGCAGATTAATCTGAACCACATTACTGTTTTGTGAACTCATACAACATACTCTAATTAAAACAATAGTGCAGTCTTTGAGAAAAATCATGTCAAACTTTCCTTCCCAGTATGTTTCCTCCAAAGCAAGAAGGCATAAAAGGCTTTTTGGAGGCATTTTACCTGCAAAGTTAAGGTGAACCTGGTCTCCAACTCATTGTGTCAGCAATTTAACTCACTTCTATTCCTGATTGATTTTTCTCTGGAGAAAGAAAAAACGTGAACCTTTAGCCACACACATGCAGGAACCTCATGATAACTTGATGGCTAATGCTTCATTTTCCCAGGTAAGTCACTTGGAGTCGCCTTCCCAGCTTCCTCTTCCCAGATGACCATCACTGATCAATGATTCTGTCCACCTGAACCATGCTTGGTATGATGTCCCATGCTCCTGATATCTTTACCTGTTGTCTTTACCACCACATTCCAAACACAGAGCCCATAGAATGCTTCTCTGAAGCATGCCAAAAGCTATTAGAAGTACAGTTTCACAGATTTCTCCTTTAAAAATGTAGCTGCTGAGCAGAGTCTGTATTTTCTAATATGGCCAGAACAGATTCTTTATCCACACTTGACTCCTGGCATTTTTGAGGTTGTGTGTCTTTCAAAGCCTTCAATAATCTAACCTTGAAGGAGGAGCAGAATTGCAGTCTTGTGCATTTATTTCTCAGCTCCTATTGAACATGGTGCACATGTAATTTAACTCCTGTAATGATGCTGCAGCCCTTCAGTCAGCACAAACCACTAACCAAGGGATTATGTGCCTATCTCCTAGCTCACACTCACTGCCTTTTGTCCTTACCAGCCCCTCTTTTGCTCCCTTCCCATTTGATCCAGCACTTACATTCAAATGGCCACAGTCTGAATCAGAGAAAAAGAAATTTTTTTTCTCCTTTTTTTTCACTCATCCAGTTCAACTTGCAGCTGCTCAGCTTGTCCACCCAAGTGAAGGAGCAGCAAGAATTGGGCAACTGGGTCAGGAGGAAGGGCACAACTTCACCTTTTGGTAACTGTGTACTTGCTGATTATATCCCCAGATGAGAAACTGTTCCTACCTATATTCTGAGTAGAGTTTTTTTATTTCTCAGGCTGAAGTTCTGCTCTCTGATCCTCATTCTCTCTGTTCTTTCCAGCTCTTCATTTTCACCACTTTCTCCCAGTTTCTTCCTGCACCTTTCCTAAACCTTTTTGCAAAGCCAGCTTCTTTCATTAAAGATGCTTCTTTCTTCAAAGATGCTTCTTTCTTCTTTAAAACATTCATCATTTCAAGTTGAGCAGCATGTAAGTGTCCAATTTTAACTCCCGATTATAAAACAGATATCAATATAGTTTAATGACTCTTGGTAAGGATGACTCAAATAGCTGTAGCTGTAGCATAGGAAATACGTGAAAAACTTATGTAGAGAGTTCCTGTTCAGCCCAGTGAGAGCAGGAGGAGATGGGGAAACTAAAGCAGCCTTCCATCTCCTGGAGGGAGATTACTGAAAAAAAGGAGTTTATTATACGACAACTCACTTTGGAAACCTTGCAGACAAACCCTCCTTTACAGTGTGTTATTTGCTTAATGAAGACAGATACCTTTTAGAGGCAGAAAGTATCCAGTACTTGTTGGGTTTCAACATTTTTCAGTTTTCCATTTTTCTGACTCCATCCTATTTGCTTGCAATCCACTCTCCTGAACTCTACAGGTCCTGTTCATGGTTACTGAAAAAGGAAATACTTCTTCCTTTATCCTTAACCCTTGACTATGCAACTACCAAAGCTGATGAAGTCTCTACAGTACCTTGTTAATTTGCAATTTGCTTAGTTTTCAGCTTCATTTAATCTCAATGTCTGATTTACTCCTGGATCATTTCCACTGGAAATGCTGAGGCCAGCAAAGACGATCTACATGAAGTGTGACAGAGAAAAAGCTCTCACAAGAAAGTGCACCTGTGCACTTTATGAGGTTTGGCTGTTGGAAACTTTGCTCTTTTCTTTGAATTCTCGGGTACAAAATACGTCAAGATGTGTAGAGTTCTGATAAGCAGCATTTTAACTCTGCTGTTACTTGTTCAGTCTCATGATGCTCAGCAAATGTAAGCAAACAGCAGTGGTTTTTAAGAGGAAAAAGAGCTCATTGAAATTTCTTGTTATCCTTAAACATAAAATGTCAGCACATAAACTAGAAGACTTCCATATGGATCTAGGGAGGAGGAAAAGGGAGGGAAAGGCATATGAGTGTATTAAAATTTAGGCTTTTTAATAATATTTCAGTCCATACACAATTTAAATTCAGCCATTGGTCAGTGCTTCTTTTCCCTGCAAAAGACCAGATTTGCATCCATCTTTACTGTCTTAAGCATACCTACAGAAAATTGAAGATAAATAATTAAATTTTGCATTGTTACTTTCTTGTAATGTAACTTCAGTGATCTCTCCCCCAGCTCTGCAATAACAAAGACAGCTTTGGACCATGCAACTTGTGATCTCACTGTGGGAGTTCTTTCCTTTGATATAACTCAAAACATCTTGAACTCCTAGTGACAAATTTAATGGTAAGGCTCTGTTGTGCTCTGTTTGCAAACTTACCTGATGAAAAGGAGTCATCTTGCAGTGGTAAAGGAGAACCACCATACCTGCTGCAGTCTAATTACTCATCTGTGTGCAAAATATGGTTTTGTAACACCACACCCACTCCCTGGCCCCGAGACTTCTCATTTGAATTAAGATTTTGTTCTTAACAAGATGGACATCAAAATTGATGCTCCAGGTCAAGGCAAAAGAAGGAGACTGCCTTCAGTCCTGGCATTGGAAAAACTTGGTCATGGGAGTATTTCATCTTCTGCATTGAGTGAAGTAAGTGGATAATTAACTAGTTCCATCATTTTTATGGAAGTAAATGTCTATTTTAAGGTTCCATATGACTTTCCTAGTTTCCTAGTCATCACCTTTTAAATAACAATCTGAAAAGATGGTAATATTCTTCACAAAAGTAAAACTTATGGATATATATAAATCTCTTTGTCTTCCCCACTAGCCTGAAATCCTTCTTTCTCAACCCATAGTTCCATACCCCGCTGGCACCTTTCTATCTCATGCTGTTTCTCACCTGATAATTTGGCCTCATGAGACTATTATGAGGCACTGCAAAAACATGAATCGAAGAAAAACCCCTTTGAGCAGAAGATGTCACACTAAATACAGAATATAAGTGAGAGTAACATGATCAAAAATTCTCTCCATTTTAAGAGAGAAGGATATTGTGAGGGACTGTGTTGAAGGCCCTGTAGAAGTCCAGATAAGTTACATCTGTAGCCCTTTCCTTGTCCACTGCTGCCATCACCCCATCACAGAAGGCCATTAGATTGGCCAGGCAGGGCTTGCCGTGCTGGCTGTTTGAGTGGTGGCCCTGGCAGGTGCTTCCATTCTGGTGCACAGCATCATTCCACAGCTGTCATCAAACCAAGCTGACTATCCAGCCCAAGCAGTGGTGTGTGAGCTGTATTTTGATATTTGTGAGCAGCTTAAAAAGGGAAATGTTTCCCTACACCTGATTGACTGTACAGATATGCATCATACAAATTGCCAGATAACCGTACGGTGATGTATGACTTCAGATGAAAATTGTTTTATTCTTTGTTTTATTCTTTGCATATTCAAAGAGAGTGCAAAGAACCGTAGAAAACCAAGAAGAGCTCAGTCAGGTGGTGAGACAGGGCTGTGCAGAGCTGGGGGATTCACACATTTGCTCCGTGGCTCAGCTCAACACCTGCACCCCGGTGGCCACTCTTTGGAGGTGCAAGCTTGAACACTGTGAAGGACCAGAGCTGCCGGGCTCAGAAACAGCCTCAAAGAGAAGTTATAGGGAACTTGTTTCTCCTTCTTAACACATGATTGGAGTAGTCTTCAAGACTAACAGGATTGGAGCTAGCTGTAATGGAACTTTTTTCCTCCAAATAAAAAAAATCACCAAACCTCAAATTAGCTCAATAGGACAATACAATACAATACAATAATTATGAATTTTCCCTTGAATTCTGTGTAGATGCTCTAGAAATTATGATGAAGAATAGCAGCTGGAGAGGTTTTCAGTAATCAGAACTGTTTGTAAATCATTAGGCATGAAACTACTTCACTGACAGTAAATAGTGCAGATTAATGTAAGTCTGTGCAGACTGTAATGTTGGTTTGGGTGCTCTTGCAGTTACATCAGAAGGATTTTTGAACAGTTGGAAATTAAGTGGAGTTTTCAAAAGATACAGTAGTTAGCATAATGTAGTTCTACATCTGCTTACACTTGACATAAAATCTCATGAACAGCCATTTTTGGAAAACTTTTACCACACTTCAGATTTAAACATTATTTTTTCACAGTGGCATAATATTTATATCTGTATATATAAATACATTCATATATTATATTGATTTTTAAAAAAACCCAATAATTTGTGTTAACTTTCATTGCACAACAGGAAATTTTCTTAATATACTGTTTCCTTCATTCAGGGAACAATTCCCCCTGTTTTTCCATAGGACCTTCTTCTCATTTCTTTAAACAACCTACATGATTAAAGCATTGCACCTTATCCCCTTCTCTTGCAAGCTAGAAGTTTCACACTTCAGAAATTATCATATGCATAATTATTCTTCTCAATTAACATGCTAACAGCATCACATTGCAACAATCATTATTTCATGAGTTTCACTGGTAACATCCATCTCAGTTCTTTCCTAATTCTCAAATTCTCTACATTCTTTGTAAAAGTTAAATAAAAAAAAAAAAGTTAAATCAAGGAAAGTGAGATTTCACAGAAGTGAGAGCTTCCATAGGATGGGTGACGATGCTTACATGCCTTTTATTAGTCTTTCTAGAACTGCAGTGCTAAAACCTCTGAAGGGCCCCAGACTGGCAAGCACTGCAATCCTAGCTCCTGGCTATCTGAAAGAGCTGCACCCAGTGGTCCCTTCCAGACATGTCTGTCAGAGGCAAAGCAGCTCAGCTCATCCTGCGGCTGAATGTGGTGGCCCAAGGAGCAACTTCCTGCCCTGGCTTGGCTGGGACTGTGCCAGCCTCAGCAGCTGGAAGCAGCACTGCTCTCATCTGAAGCCAAGGTCACTCTCAGCTGCATCATGAAATGACCAGAGAAGCCATGTAGCTGTCTTCCAGCTTGATCTGTAGCTCTGTTTTACACCACAGTGTGTTCCTGTCAGATATACTTGCTCACACAGCTAGGATCATACAGAACAGTGATCTGCTGGGGAAGGACTATACACCTTTTTCTCCCTTACAGCAAAGAGGTGCTTTACATCTGTAACTCCTGTGTAGGAGGTGTGTATCCCCAAATGGTTCCAGGTGGTTCCTGGATCATATCCTGCATGTCCTGAAGGAGCCCTGCCTGAATGGAGATCACAAAGCTGCAAATAGCACAGCATTTTGCACAGGCAGACCCCATGGACAGTGCAGCTGTTTAGCTGATCACATGTCCCTGAGGACAGATACCAGGACCGGTCCCCTCTCTTTGCCACAGCAGCTCTCCTGAAGACCCATCTTGCCTTCACAGCTGCAGGAGCCAGATGTATGCCATGAGCCTGGGCTGGGTGTGGGGACTGCAAAACAGCCACATCTAAGGTGCTTCTCCTCTCCTTCACTCCTCCAGTAGCACTCAAGAGTAGCAACAACAGTTTGGGAAACCTTAACTTGAATGGCTGCAGTAGGCAGGATGGAATTGGTGTGGAAAAGTACAAATGAGGCAGAGCTATCCAGTGCTGACAAATAATGTGAGCCTAGACCTGTGGAGTCCAGGGAAATGAAGGGAAAACACACTAGGAATTTAGCACTTGGAAGGAGCAAAGGGATGGAGAAATGGCAGGTGTCTGGCCTGTGGAATTAAATGAAAAGAGATGGGGTTTTATGCTACAAAGGAAAGGATTACATCAGTGTGGAAAGGAACTCCTCTGCTGAATTGTTCAGCCTGCCTCATTCTAGGAATGTTTTTCTGAATTTGCCAGGAAATGTCCCTCAAAGTCTTTTTAAAACTGCATGGTTCTTTTCCAGGTGATGAGCTTTCAGTCATGGAGTTAAGCTATGTTAAACTTCTATGTTTCAAGCCAACTCAGTGGTTTTTTGCCTCATAAATGTCAGAAGTGCTGGTCTTTCACTGACACCTGTGGATATAAGGCAGAATTGCACACAGACTTTTATACTCTGAGAGTCGAGAGATTCGGCTCCCAAACTTTCTGGAAAAGAGTATCTTCCTTCAGTCTTTTGCCTGAGGAGTCAGTAAAAACGTTCATGATACTGCTGCAGTGATATACATACTTGTGAAATCGAGGTTTATCAGTCTTTCTCTCTTTCCTGAGGGAGAGTTATCCATGCAAAGTGATTTAGGGATTTTGCCTTCTTCTGCAAAAGCTAACCATGTGTTAGCTGCACACCTAACCATGTGTTTTACAAGATCAAGAGCCAGACAAAGCAGAATGCCTTGTAGTTGAAACAGGCAGGCATGAAGCATCACTGCCCACCCAGAAGTTGTTTTTGGCCTGCTGATGGTTTTGCCTGATGAGGAGAACAGTAGGATGGGAAGAGGGAACAGTACCTGTTTCGCACTCTGCATTGCTGCTCCAGTTAAAAGTGCTGCTGAAATATCACTAACACTGCTAGCACCCTATCCTAGACCTCCTTACATTAACACAGGCTCACATTTGGCACAGACTGAAGCACAGTTTTAATCATGCACCTTTATGTGCAGGGTGAACTTCTAAATGTTTATTTTGCTGGTACTTACAGGTGTGGACATCCTTAGGCTGACATACAGGACTTCTAAGAAAGTTACTGGCTTTTTGAAGGCAAGCTGCTGCTTGTGGGAAAACTTACACATGAAGCTAGGATAAACTGACCTCAAACTAGGGTGATTTCAATGCCTAAGAGGCATATTTTTGATAAGGCCAATGCCATGTGCTTGAAGATTATAGTAGGAATTAATTTACAGGCAGCATAATAGAATGATTATAAAAGAGAGAAGGGCAAGGCAAGGCAGGGCAAGGCAGGGCAAGGCAAGAACCATCTCTCACCATCCTGACACTCCCACCAATGAGGCCAGGGCCTTACTGGAGTCAAATGAGTAAGTGAGTGAGGACATTAATCACCAACATGATGTATCACCATTTGCAGTTTACTGTGATATATAGCACATGCTCATTAGGAAACATTTCTTATTTCCTCACCTTTGTTCTCCGTGATTGTCTTGTCTTGACTATCTTGATAAAACAACAGCTCTTGCAAGATCATTTTTGTCCCTGACACAAAGCTGTGCACTAACATTAGCTCCAGCTGAAGCCAAACCTAGCAAGAGTTATTGCAAACCCCCCTGTATTGCAAATGGGGTTTGAAAGAACTGTTGTGTATAGTGGGGCTTCTGCTACATGCTGGAACACCCAGCTTTTCAAAATCATTTTCTTTGTGACATTTGTGGTGTTTTGGAAATAAGCAGTGTCTGATCTACAGCATTACTGGGGGTAAGATAAAAAGAAAGCCACAGGTTTTTTGCATTGCTGTAGGGTCTTCTTGAGACCACTGAAGTTTAAACAAAAAGGTTTTGTTAACGGTGAGGCCTGGCTACCATACCAACAGAGAAACATGCACTTTCATGGCTTTCAAGAAATGAAGGTCTGTGAGCAGCCCTCTAGCAAGGAAAGCTTGGGAGAGAGAAAACCTCTTGGTGATAGGACACTGTTTGCAATAGACCTTGTCACATACTGTGGTGGTTTTTTGGTATGTTTTAAACCTTTTTCAAGACCTTAAAATAGATACGGACCTCTCTCAGGAACTCTTCTTATTTGGCAGTGTTGGCACCCTTCTCTGTATGCTGTTCCATGTTATATCAGTAACTCCCACTGAATGGCAGTAGCAGGCTGTGCATATAATTCTCGCACAACTAAAATGTCAGGTATTAAATTAAGTGTGCACAACAGCACCATTTAAATGTTACACTGCTCTGAGCTAATCTGGACACCTCCCCAGTACTTTATAAATACATGTGGCATTTACAGTTCTGTGGTTAGATTGAAGTAACCTATCACCATAATGATAGTACTCACCCTCTATATTCAATATGATAGAAACAATAGATGTATACTGTGAGCCTGGAGAAGGCACAGATAGATCAGAAACTGAGCCTTTCTCCTTAAATAAGGGCTAATTACTTGTGGCTTTACGAGTCTGTGCTATGGTGAACAGAATTAATCTTCTTTGGATCTGTGGTTTATATATGATATCTTTGTACAAGGGTGGTGTGGTCCTAGCACACAATTCATACATTTCTTGCCAAAGAGTTCTCTTCCAGAGTGAGGAGAATCATCCACATTTAGAGAGGCAGCAAATGCAGTGATAATATTTCTTGACTAAGGTTTCAAAAGGATCTCAATAGACAAAGGGGTCTGTGGTTTACAGCCTAACAAAAAGGCATTCCTCAGTCCTTTTTGTGATCTGTATGCACACAGAGTTGATGACAGCAATAATTTACTTGTGCTTTTTGTGGTAATTTCTGCTCAGTGCAGAAAAATACCTCTGTCTTTCCAGCCTGTATTTATGGAAATCAAAATGAGGGGCCAGACTTTACCACCTCTGGTTATCAAAGAACCATAGAACAGCTTGGGTTAAAAGTGACCTTAATAACAATCTGTTTCCAATAATTTTCCAATAATAATTTTCCAATAATAATTTTCCAATACCCTGCCATAGGTAGGGACACCTTCCACTAAACCAGGTGGCAGAAAGCCCCATCTAACTTGGTATGGTTATGCTGAAGAATTTCTGTGCAGTACCCCATTGTTATCACTAGTGCCCTCTTGGACTGTTCAACTTTCTCATTTAGCTTAAATGATACTGTGAGAAGGGGTAGCTTATCACTGAGATACCTCTGCTCAGATAGCTACCAACATGCCAAAAATCAAACCTGACTTCATTGCACCGAATACTTATTCTTCTTTAGTCTCCATTGTTCTCTGTAAAACACATTGCTAGCTAAAGGTCGCCAGTGGCATCCTGGCCTGTACCAGCAATAGTGTGGCCAGCAGGAGCAGGGCAGGGATTGTCCCCCTGTACTGGGCACTGGTGAGGCTGCACCTCGAATCCTGTGTTCGGTTTTGGGCCCCTCACTCCAACCAAAACATCGAGGTGCTGGAGCAAGACCAGAGAAAGGCCATGGAACTGGGGAAGGGTCTGGAACACCAGTCCTACGAGGAGGACTGAGGGAGCTGGGGGTGTTCAGCCTGGAGAAAAGGAGGCTCAGGGAACCTTACCACTCTCTACAACTGCCTGAAAGGAGGGTGTATGATGCAGGGGTTGGTGTCTTCTCCCAGGTAACAAGTGACAGGACTGAAAGAAATGGCCCTAATCTGTTTCAGGGAAGGTTTAGATTGGATATTTGGAAAAATTTCTACACAGAATGGGCTGTCAAGCATTGGGACAGGGTGCCTGGGAAGTGGTTGGGTCACTATGTCCTGAGTTATTTAAAAGACATGTAGATGTGGGTAGCTAGGGAAATGATTCAGTGGAGGACCTGGCAGCGCTGGCTTAATGGTTGGACTTGCTGACTTTATAGGTCTTTTCCAACATAAATGATTCTATGATTCTAGAGAGGTACACTTTTTGCAACAGAACTGCCCCATTCAGCATCTCCAAAGCCTTACTTGGACTTCAAGTAATAAAACAATATGGAATTAATTCTGCATCTGACAAATTCTGAAGAAGACAAAGGGAATCTTAAGCTTAGCTTGAATGGAATCACACTGAAGCTGCAGCTCATCACTGCTGAAAGATTCCCAAATAAGCAGTGCTGCCATTTCACAAGTAGCTATCTTGATGTTAGAGGTGGCTGCTGCTGAAGTGATGGCTACCAGCAGCATGTAGGCCCATGTGAACTAATACTTCATTTTGAAATATATCTAATAATTGGCCCTTTTAAGCTGCTTTTGAATGTCTCCTTGTTAGCATGGCTACATAAATGGCTACCTCAATTTTTTTAAGTGTAAACTGAATGATTGGTAAAAGCATATAATGCATAGAAATGTCACTGATGTGTGGTTGATACAAATTAAGAAAATACGGAGTTGCAGGTATTTCTGCTGCTACTAAATTAAGTAACAACACATGTTTTTGGAGCTATTAAAGTTCTTTTGCAAAATGTAATGTTTTGGGTATCTTTTTTTTTCCCCTTGCTCTTATCTAAAGCATAGTTAAGGAATGAAATTTTAATGCTGGTTGTTCAATAAAGCCTGCATAGAAAATGAACTGAAGAGTTTAACAGAAAGCTGATTTTTCATCTTATTCAGGACTTGACTGATGATTAGGAAAACAAAGAAAAAGCACCATAATATGGCCCAGTCACTTCAGTCCATAAAGAGCTGTCATAGTTAATTACTATGCATATTTCATACAGCTAGACCATAATTACTGTTTTCTGACTAACCGTCTTTGTGCGTAGCTCACTGAAACATCTGCTCTACAGGTTCTAGTTGTCCAGGGGAAATGATAAGGGGATGTTTTTTCCCCTGAATATCACTGTTGAGAAGGCCCTGGTTCCATTACAGGACTGAGTGGCACAGCTTCAGATCAAACGCTATCTGCACTTCTTGTCATGGCAACTTTGCAAAGGGAGTGGAGGCTGTGGAAAATGAAGACCAAAAGAAATAGTCAGAGGCAGTGGCATGTGGGCCTGAGAAGAAGAGCTCCTTGATTTCTGCAGAGTAAAACACAGACTATAGCAGTATCTCTGATAATGGGGACTACAGTTAGGATCATGAAGGAGAGGGTTATTAATAGGGGGCTTGAAAGGCAAAAAGGCAGAGGTAGTTGAGCAGGAAAGGTGTATTATGGCAGCCATAACAGTTTCAGTAACGTGTGTGAGTGTCTGAAGTTGAATAAAGGGGAAAGAAGGAGAAGCAAAGCCAGCGAGCATGACGATAGGGGAGGTCTCTGCCCTCAGCCCCAGGCTGAGCTCTGACCACAATGAAAGCAAGAAACAAGCTTAGGTCCTGGGTTGTTACAGCTTGAAGATGGTGTTTTCCTTCCTTGAAATCTTGTCTAAAGCAGTCATCAAGACACCACTTCTTTTTAAAATAAAAGTTCCTCCCACACTTGAAACCCCCCCCCCCCCCCCCAAAGCAAACAGTTCTGCTTGTTGTCTTACCCCTGACCACCCCTGTGTTGATGAAAAAGCTGACAACAAAGTTACTGAGCCCTGCCATCTCCAGAAGCTGCTGACACGCCTTTGCCACAGGGTTTGGGCACATGCCGATGAGACATCACCCCACAGCACAAGTGATGCTCATTTCAGTGCATGTGAGAGGAAACTACAGAAGATGCCTTGGGACTCAAGCTGGAACTGGGGAAATTGGAAGGAGGTGTTGGGAGCCACAGCAGACTTTGGATTGGAGAACACCAGGGGTCTGTGGTCAAATCCCTGCTCAACACCAACCATGGGTTTCTTCAGACCTTTCCACAGATGGATATGGGTATTTCACAGCCTCATCAAGCAACCTGCCCCTGTGTTGACCAAAGAAGGGTCAGTTAGAGGACAAGTAGAAATTCCAGCTGCTACAGATCTTAGGATACAGACCAATCTCAAGTGCAAATTGAAGTCAAATTCTAACTGGACCTGTAACTTCATGGGTTTTTGAGACCAGAGTTTAGAATTTGGCCTAATTCTTCAAGATCTCTGCATGGCTTAAGAAAAAGTATAAACACATGAGCATGTCCGTTTGTTACATAAGCGGGTGCTTACACCACAAAACATGAGTGGATGGTGATGTTGGAAAACAAACATTTTTGAAAGGTTATAGAATCATAGAATCCCAGGAACAGGTCAGGTTGGAACAGATCACAGTGGTCATCTGGTCCAACCTCCATGCTTAAGAAGGGCCTCCCAGGGTGCATGACACAGGATTGTGTCCAGACAGTTTTGGAGTATCCTCAGTAATGGAGACTCCATAGCCTCTCTGGGCAATCAGTTCCAGTGTTTGGTTACTTGCACAATAAAGTTCTTTCTCATGTTCAGGTGGAACTTCCCATCCATTATTTTCTGCCTGCTGCCTCTTGTCCTATTGCTCAGCACCACTCAGAAGAGCCTGGCTCCACCCTCTTGCCCCCTACACTTCAGATACTTACAGACCTTGATAATGTCCCCTCTCAAACATCTCTTCTTGAGGCTGAACAGGCCCAGTTCCCTCAGCTTTTTCTCCTAAGACAGATGATCCTGTTCTTTAATCATCTTTGTAGTCTTTCACTGGACTTGTTCCAGGAGCTACATGTCTCTCTTGTCCTGAGGAGCCCAGGGCTGGACACAGCACTCTAGGTGTGGCCTCACCAGGGCTGAAGAGTGGGGCAGGATCACCTCCCCTGACCTGCTGGCAATGCTGTTCCTAATGCCCCCAGGACACCACTGCCTTCTTGGCCACAAGTACAGGCTGTGGTTTCTACAACATTGTCTGTGCTGCACTGTTGTGTGGTGGCACCATTAGCACTCTTCTGTGCTTTAAAAAACTCTCAAGGGAAAGAAAGAGCTACAGAGGATATGAGATCAAAGAATTCCCATTTTGAAAATCCTAATTTTGCCTGTTACGTGCAGAAAAGGCATAGATGTACGTTATTGTCGTTCCAAGAAATTATTTCCTTTGCAAAGAATAATATGAGTAATTATTCAGAGGTGTGAGGGTGGGAAGCCCCTGATGTAAGTGCAACAGGGGCATATGGCTGTTCCTCATGCCTCTCAGGAGTGTGTAGGCACAGGAAGCCAGCCCAGCCCCATGCAAGCAGGGGGCAGGACAGGGCTCCCTGCACCCAGTGATTCTCAATGCACTCACCCACTTGCATGGTCAGCAAATGGTACAGACAATGCAAACAGAAGAGCTTGGATCACAGCTGTCCCAAAAGCAGTTAAGTCAGCTTTTTTATCTCCTTTTAAAAAGGATGACCACTGGTAATACTACTGGGTAATTTTAAAATGTTTTTGTTATTTTAGGAAATTAGAGTGGAAATATATAAAAAAGCAGGAGAAATCCGATCACCCTGGCATTTTTAGCACAGGCAGCAGTGTGAACAGCTGATGCAGAGATGCCTCATCTGTCCTAAGTTAAACAGGGAAGAGATCCGTGTTCATAATCCAATGTTAAAATTGACAGGATTTCTTTTGAGAGGAGTGCTGAGCCATTGATGGCTCCAAATGCAAGACAAGTTTGAGAATTTTTTATATATATAGTATTTTCTTATGTGCCTAGTAACACAGATACCTATCTATGAATCCCTTGTTCAAGATCTGGCAGTTTGCTTGGTATACTGAAAGTGTAAGGAAGGCAGTCCTTTCTCCAAAAGGCTTATAAATCAAGTGCCCAGGGTTTTTTTCTCATTGTCTTCCTAATGTGAAGCAAACAAAAGGAGGACCAGATCAGGACTGGTGCAGAAAAAGCACAAGCTGTTCTGAAAGCCCCATAGCGTGGAAGACTCCTGTTTTTCCATCTGCAAGCACAGCTCCTTGGCCTGGCAGACTCACAGGGTGGTCCTGCCCATAGAGAAACTCTGTTTCCTGTGTTTGGTTGAGCTAGAAGCAGCAAAAATATCTGTGGTTTGAACTCTGCTTGTTTTGCTGCTCCTGATGTGGGACCAGAATAGGAATCGTGGTTATTGAGGGAAATAGTTGATGTTTAGAATCAATCTTCCTGATACTCAGCTGTAATTAGGAGTTGGCTGGAAAATGACGATTTATGTGAATGAAGATGTTTCCTCTCACCTCAGTAAGCACTCTGCAAGAGGCCAGGAGTGGCATAACACATCTGAGTTTGGCTTTCCTGAACTAAGTTCACCAGGGAGTAAAAAGCCTGAAAGGGGATCTAGTAGTGGGGATCTAGCTGCTGTTTCCAGGTACCTAATGAGACTTATAGAGGACATGGAGACAGAGCCTTTTCCAAGACATAAGGATAAAATGACACAATTTGCATCAAGGGAAGTTCTGACAATGTACTAGGAAAGGGTTCCTCATTTTGACCGTCTTTACACTGAAACAGGCTGTTGAGGGATGCTTTGGGGTCCTTGGAGATGTACAGGACCTTTTTGGGTGGGGCCATGAAAAATCTCATGCAATTTTGGTATCAACTCTGTTTCAAGCAGGCATTTGGATTAGAAACCTCCAGATTTTTCTTCCAATTTATGAAACTAATGAATATATTGATGATGTAAGTTGATCAGTTATGACTAATTATTCTATTTTTAGATAGATTTTGATTTTTAGACTTCCAGAGACTATCTTACTATTCAAGGTTAAAAAGAAATCAGCCAGTTAATACAGAAGATGGTAAAGCATGTTTGATCAGACTCCTCTCAAGCAAAGGCTTAACAGAGAAGCCTGTTTTGTCTCTATCACACTCTCCCCTTATGCATTACTCTTATGTCAAACTCTTGTAAATAAAGCAGTATGTGTATTTGCGAGGTGATGACAATAACTGTGGATATGTTTAATGGAGGACAATATAGCATGGTATATTATAATTATCCTAAATAAATATAAATGGGCTCTGTAATAACAGCTGGTGGTGAATATACAATTTGATTATATCAATTTTTATATAAAGTACACAGCCCTGACAAGCTGAGCATGAAAGCAAGAAACTGTGCATCTATTACTGTCTTCTATGAGCAAACTTCTTGCTAATGTGCTCCTGTGCCACCTCCAAAAACACCTGTGATGTTTGAGAGAGATAATCCTTTTGCAATGGGGCTTTCAGTGGCACTGCAATCTCTCATTGCAATGGTGAACTTTCAGGATCCCTTTCCATTTGGATTTCATTATTTGCACCCAGCAAAGCTGTCATCAGTGGGTGCATTTCTGTCTGTAATCATAGAATCATGTCTGTCATGTAATCTGTCATGTAATCATAGAAGAGTGGGAATGGATCTTTAAAAAGCATCTAGTCCAATTGCATGACAGAGGATGGCCAGGGACATCTCTCTGGGCAACCTGTGCCAATGTTTTACCACCCTCATTGTAAAAAATTTCTTATATTTTATCTAAATTGAACCTCCTTCATTTTAAAATCATGGTCCCTTGTCCTGTTAACAACAGACCCTGCTAAAAAGTTTGAGTTCATCTTTCTTACAGCTCCCCTTTAAGTACTGAAATGCCATAAGGTCTCCCCATATGTTTGTATTGGATTGTCTAAGAATTGGGAATTTGTATTCCTTTTCCCTTTGGTCTATGGTAAATCTGCAGGAATATCACCTGAGCCTGGCAACTCTCTCCATGTTAATGTTTCTTACCTGAGCAGGGCGAGCAGGACTTGTCCTCAGGCTGTGGGACAGCTGTCCCAGCCACCCCAGGACAAGGCAGGTAAGCAAAGAAGGAGGGAAAGGTGTTTGCCTCCCCTGTCCCTTTCAGGGGCACTTCATGCTGGCACTGGGTGATGAATACTGTCTCCCCATGGAGAAGTGGTGAGGCCTGGGAAAGCCAGTGCAGCTGCATGACAGATGGCTGTCTCTTGCTAGGCAGAGGCAGCAATGCAAACAGGGGGTCAGGCCAAGTGCATTGACTTAAAATCCTAACTTCAACATTTAATTAACATTTCCAAAGTTTCTTTGATCCTTATGAGACTTTTCCCTTTCTGTTGAGAATCAGCCAGTATTGTTGTTGGGCAGATGCCAGATTTCTTGGCTTAAAGTTTGTAAGTCTGAACCACACTAGCTGTTTCCCAAGCTTTATGTCTTGATCTCTGATAACATATTCACTTCTCAGATGGAAATAGCAAGTCTTTACAGAACTCCTCAGATTTTTTTCCATCCAAGTGTGCATCTGTGCACATACCCTGCAGCCAATCTGCTTGAAATTCGCATCCAAGAATTGCACCAAGGTTTGAAATCACTGCTTGCAATGGATTTTTTTTAAAAAAATGAAAATATAAAATAAACATATCATAGGATATTTAATAATGCATCTATGGCTGGTTTCTGGGAAAGGTGGCTTTCAGCTCCAGCAAGCATGACAAACATAAAAAAGGATGTAGAGGTATGTAGAATAAAGGGATCCAAAACCAGCACAGAGCAGTGAGACTTTAGAAAGGATTGGGATGAATGCCATTAGAAATATCCCTAATGAACATAACACCTGGGTCTTGTTAGAGAAACCTCCAGAGTAGAAGGCCAAAAAGAGCGCTTGAAGGGTCTGCCCCAATGGTTTAATTGTACATCTAACCTGAGACAATGTAACGCAGTTTTGTTTTTTTTTTTTTATACGCCAGGGAGATAAAATACTTGCTTAGAGAGCCTTGCTTAAGGAACACCCTTAAAGGAAAATTCATGTGTATTCTGTATTGCTACATTGGCATATTCGGTATGCTGGATATGATACGGTACATTTGAACAGTTTTGTTGCCTCCTCTGACTTTTTGGGGAGAAAATATTTGTTAGAAGTATGGTTTGGAAAAGACGAATGTCTGAAGGAACAAATGAGGAAATGCAAATACTTCGTGAAGCCTTAATTGGTGATATAAATTTAATTTGTTATTAGTCTTCTCACTCTTGCTCTATTTTTTTACTCAGGCATGGAAATCCTTCAAATGGTGCAACTCACGCACATGGCAAACATGGCCCTGTCTGCTCCTGTTTGCTGAAGACACTGTTATTCTTGTCTCAGGTGTATAGTCACCAGAGGGAGGTGGGCCTGCTCTCCTCACGCTCCTCCCAGGACGAAAATTCGTAAGTAGTGACCAGAAAAACTTTTCCAGGTTAATGCATTTTTATGTAGACCTTTTCAGGTGATGTTTATTGTGGGGTTATTTGAAAAATATCATTAAAAATCTACACAAACAAACAAAACCAACCCTTTCCTACCTATGAACATGTCTTACTGAGTCAGCCATACCTCAGCCAGCAACACCATCTCAGCAAAGTGTTTCACCTGCATCAACAGAGGGCACGATTCCCATGAAAATCACTCTCACTCTTTATTTAAATGAAGCCCAGGCAAAGCTTAGCTGCTAATGCTCTGAGCCTTTGGGTCTTAAAGAGAAAAACATCTGCTGCTGCTGCTCCCCCACACGGGTGTCCAGGTGGTTTTGGGTGGGCATTCTGTATTTCACAAGGGCATTGGGGAAGTATTAGCATAAGTGGCCATTATCCAGGCTAATTTCCCACAAGCTGTTGAGGTAATAGGTCTCCAGTTTTTTAAACTGGTTGTTGGAACCTGACACCAAAAATCCTTTTAAATGTAGCTTATTGAATCTACACAGCCAGGTCTTGGTTTTTTCTGGTGGTTGCTGTGTCTATGTTCCTTGTGGAAGCATTGACAAAGCATTGCTTTTATAAATGTCAGCCTTCATCAGTATGTCACTGGATTTCAGACAAATCCTTCTACTTCAGTAGCTATTTGATAATAGTTAGGGCTCATGATTTGCTGTTAGAATCCTTGTGGTTATCTCTCCCTGCAGCACTTCTTACCATCTGCTTTAGCATTGCTGCCTGGGGCACTGAAGTTCCTTTTTGCTCTCTCTTTCTAAAAATTGTGTGTAATTTCCTTCATTTCTCTACTCAAGGAGGAAAAATTAGCTGTTTTCTGAAGCAGAGTACCAATTTTTTTAGCCTTAGCTTGCAGCAGAGCATCTTCAGCCTTGGTGGCATATGGAAGAAGGCCCTCAGGCCATTATGCACCATGGTCCTGGGGGATTCAGCTCTGGGTTTGGGCTCTTTGATTTAGTTCCATCTCCCACAGATGTAAAATAGCAGTTTTGCTGCGGGCACACCAAGAAGCAGCTGAGTGTCATTTGGCTGTTACTGGGCTTGAGACAGGCAGGGACCCAGTACAGAGGTGGGAAGGAAGGGGAGGGCTTCTTTTCCTTTTCCCCATCCTGTTAGTCCAGGTAGATGAGAGGTGCAGGCACAGCTCAGTCCTGCTACCTGTGCTTTGGAGAAACCAGAGAGAAACTCTGGGTGATGTTTGCCTGAAACAATGGAATCATGAGAGATGTTACAGAAAATGTAACATCGCCTGCACCAGCTCCTGAGAAGGTGTGTGCTTTATAAGGAAACCACAGCAGCAGAGTCCTTTTTCAATGCTTCTGAGCATGATTCAAAAGAATGTGGCTGTTGTGTGTGTGGGCAGCAGTGGCAAAGTGTGACAGTCTGCCAGACTCTGAAGAGCTGTTATCCAAAGAGACTCAGCTGGGTAGCAGGGACAGGAACCCAGCTGTGGCTTTCAGCAATTGCTGTGGACTTGGGTATCTGGCTATGGCCACTGCTAGTACAAAGTGGAGACTGGTGGAAGCTATGTGTCACCCCAGGGTGGCATGGAGAAGGTCTGAGATGAGACTTATTCTGAAATATTATGTCAAAAAATAATGGGGCAATCTTGTAAATGCTTTCCCCATGCTCTTGATTTTATTTTGCTCTTTCTGGATAGAGTAGGGTGTTTCTCTCATCTTTGAGTTTATACTCAGAACTGTAAGGAAAAAATAATAACTAAAAAGAAAGTGCACAAAAGCAGGGGTTGTGTGCACAGTGTTGCAGATTGCTCTGTATATGGAAATCACTGCGTCTCACACTTCTGACTTGGGTACTGCTGAAATAGAAATATCCTAAAAGATAATGTTTAGACATTGAAGCACTTAGTGTTTGCAACCTTGCACTAACTTCCCCATTCACCCTTTACACTACAGCTTTCCTTGAACAGGCAGCTGTGATGGAGAATATCACACTGGAATCCATTTAATATCCTCTTGGGAGCCTTTAGAAGACAGATTCTCAGCTGATATAGGTCAGCGTGACTTGCAGGAGCTGACATTTTGAGATTCACTCTCCACTGAGACTAATTAGATAGTGCATAGGAGTAAGTTCACATGTTTTGCTGCGTGGGGTGAGGTCTGTGCTGTTTTTCATGAAAAAAATCTGTGGAAGAAGCCTAGGGCTGGGAATAGCAGGCTGGTCTAACCAGGCACCCTCCCAGTTTGTGTGGAAACCCTTTTGGCTTCCTCAGGATCCTCAGAAATTAATCAGTGGAATCAAAAGTATTTCCTCTCTGCTCCGTTCAAGGCTCACTATAGGCTCAGAGTTTTCTTAACCAACCTGTAGGAGGAAAGGTAAACCACACACCCTGCACAAGTCCTCTCTGTTGTTGGTCCCTCCTGCTTCACTAAGGTGGCCAGGTAAGGGGAAGGTTAAAACTCTCTCATTTCCTGGAAGCTGTCTGAAATCAGGAAAGGACTAACGTCACCAGCTTGGGAGTTTCACAAGGTAGCTGTCAGGTTGACCAAAGCCAGGCTCAAATGAAGCCTGCCTTTTAAAAAGCTTTTAGAGAGTGAAATCTTTGGCTGGCAGGAACAAGGCATTGTAAAAATCAAGCACTTATAGAGTTATCTATTTTAAGCTTGTTGTGTAAATAGGAAGAAAGAATGATACAGTAGCATTTCAGATATTGATGTGTTTGTAGCTGTTTTTACTTTAACTGCTGTAACAGCTGGTGATGGATGACGCCATTCTAATGAAGAATATTCTTCCATAGAAAAGTAGTGATTTTCTTCAGCACTTATTGTCCTTTGGGTTTTGAGTTACTTGTGGTTTACTCTGTGTTGCATATTATATTATTTTTCAGTTTGATTTGCATTTTGCTGAGTCACAGCTTGGTTTTCAATTTCCGAGGGATGCAGGAGCTGGTAGCTTTTGTGGGAATATGCACTGCAGTGCTGAGCAGTAGTGTAGCTCAAAATACAAGGGACACCATGAAACAAACAAACAAACAAACAAACAAACAAACAAACACACACACAAAATCCCTCAAAACAACAAAAAAAACCCCCACAAAAAAACCCAAACCAAAACAAAAAAACAACACACAAAACCCCCCAACCAAACAAACATCAGCTTGTGCTTGGCTGTAGTGATTGGATTTAGCTACAGTGATCTTCTTGTTCCTGGATTCTTGTTTCTGGAAAAACAACAGAGGAGAAAAGTCCCCAGCATCAAGGGCCCTCCACCTCTTGTTTCAGAAATATATTTTATCTGTAAAATTAAGTTTTCAATTATGTGTAACAGATACCTCTGAGGAAAAGAATTTATTGATATACTGTGTGCTTCTGCCAGGAAAAGAACAGCTTTTCCAAGATGCCACTGTATCTAAAGCAGGGAAGGAAGGCCTAGATTTCTGCTTTAACTTTAGGGAAAGCGAATAAGGCAACTGCTACATCAGCTGTGGTCTTTGCTAAGCTGTTTGCTGATAAATGAGCGGAGATGTTTGAATGCCATAATTAAATATCTCTCTCAAACATCATGCCATCCATGACTTATCTTTGAGTGAAGAAGTCTGTAGAAACACAGTCATTGCAGACTTGCTGATGCAAGCCCTCTGTGTTTCAGGGTCAAAAGAGAGTTGCTAAATACAATTCTGACTAAGCTATTCAAAAACATCCCCTTCAGGGACATGTTCTTAAAATTCAGTCTGTGAAAATACATGACTGACTGTGGCTGTGATTGCTGTGGCAGTGAGAATTGCTGCTGGCTCATTGGAAGCAATCTCCTAAAGGATAGGAGGAAAGAGCCTGTCGTAGTAAGATTTGCATAGGAAAATGTCCCTTTGTCTCTAAAATTCACAAATTAATGAATTATGTCTGGTAGCAACAAGCAGTGTCCTCTCTTGTTTTCTGTCCAGATGATGTGGAGAGCAGTGATGACCTCTCACAAGCTTCTGACAAGTGCACAGTTTTGCCTTTGGAAAGATCACAGTTAAAGGAAAAATTGTGGCAAGACTCAAGGAGTAAATTTTGCAGAGGGTACAATTTTACTGATTCTTCACATGGGAGAAAAACATAGGTGCCAGCTGAGCACCCCAAAGCCCACAAACCAGATCCACAACTGTAGTTTGAAGTCTGTTGAGCTCACTTCAGGTAAACACAGGACAGTATTTTTTATCAGTTCCAGTTATTGGAAACCAGTCATTGCCCAGTACAGTGTCTGTACAACCAGTGCAGCATTTTCCATTTCAAAGCAAGGTGTTACTCCACAGAGCTCAGGAGGAGAGTGGGAACATGCCATCTGATGCAGAGAAGATCTGTACAGACAATGAAATATTTCAAGACAAGGGTTTGCAAACATCCCAGCAATTCCAGGCCTAGCAGCAGGATGTACTAGGAGGGGGGAAATGGGAAGCATCCACAGCTGAGGGAATATGCTCTTGGCGGAGCCTGTGCAGCTGCAGTCTGCAGTGTGGAGGAAAGGCCATGTACCCCAGCCATGGAAAAGAGGTAAAGCCTGATGCTTCTGGGGGAAAGAGGGTGATCACAGCCTGATCCCTTTACAATGGAGAGGGAATTTCACTTTCCTACTGTGGACTGATTGAATTCAGACTACATCTGTCCTGGGTGTTGAGTACAGAAGGTGATACAGGAACAGGGAAGAGGACAGTCTGTCATGTTGAGTGCATATGTTTTATATGTCACTGGTTCTAATGTGAATTCTTAATTATTCCTTGCTGCCTGTTCTAAAATACATCTTTACCAATGCATAATCTCTGCTCTTCGAAAATGAAAGTTCAGTCATTGTAATTTTCATATTACTATTTAAGATGGTACTTTGATGGATACAAATGGTGCAAAGGTCTTAAAAGATGCATACACAAACACTACTGTGTTTCTCAGCCTACAATATTATGGATATAAACAAGTGTTACCAAGCCTCAGGGCAAACCTGAGATATATGCCCTTGTCTCCATAAAAGGGAAAAAATAGTTTCCTGACATGACAGTGAAACCTCAGAAGGAAATTCTTTGAAGAAAGAAGTGGCAGAGGGAAGGTTAATGAAATATGTGAGGCAACAGAAAGAATTTTCTATTTGTCTCCAGTGCTAGTTGAGTATTTACATTGAAGCAAATAAAGAAAATTAAAAATTAATAAAGCATTAGATACCAGACATTGAATTGGAATTATGGTGCTGGAGCAATGCTGTCTGGAGAATGAAATATATACACAAGCTAAATATCGGATCATTGTTGGGGTAGAACATGGATTTCACAGACTTCTCTCTGCAGCACTGCTCCTTTTGTTCACAGTTTGCCTAATTCGGCACTTTTGTTAGTGGGAAAACTCTCATTGTTGCTATTTTAATGCACAAACTTGCACTCCCCTGACAAAGGGGTGTGGGGTAGAGAATGCACACCTATCGCTGCATAATCAGGCACGGTGACTTCAACAGGAGTGACACATGGCCCAGTAACCCGATTTACTTACTGCTTGCATCAAGCCAGTAGTAGTCTGGTATGCTTAATGTAAAGAACAGAGAGAGTGAGAATCGCCAAATGCTAAAGTCCTTCATACCTTTCCATTATGAGGAGTACAGGTGCAAAAGCAGAGGTACAATGCCTCAGTAGTCAAAATCTAAAATAGCAGTTTTCATTTCGGATGTGTTATTAAGCCGTGCTCTAAGACTCAGTTTCTTGTCAGTGAAGATTTTCCTCCTAAGAAATAAATCAAAGAAATGGGAGACAGTGACCTGAGACAAGGGGTGACTCATTTGGCAATTGAAGGTCAGCTCTAAATACTTCAGGCCAAGAAAAACATGAACTGAGAGAAGTTTTATATTTTGGTTTTGGCACTAATGTCTTCAAATGGACTTTTGGAGTGGTTTACTTTTTGAAGTTCAAAACCAGCTCTGTTTAGCGTGTAGTAAAATAAGTAAGCAAAAATATTTCATGATAATTATGCCTGTACAAAAATAACTTTCTGCAGAAGTTAAAAAGTATTCTAATTATTTTACATCTGTGAGAATACTAATTAATTCTTTGTATGGTAGAAATATTGAATGAAGCACTGAGAAATGTTTATGGTGGAAGGCTTTATACAGAGGCTTTTGTAGGGAGAACCAGTTCAAGCATTTCTGCGTGATCAGATACATTAATAATGGCATTTTGTTTTTTTTTTAACTAATCTGATAATAAGCCATTTTTGCCAGTAGGGTTGCTAGTGCTAAATTCTCGAGTATTGAAGAAAGTGTGGTTTTGTTAATGCACAATTCCTGCAAAGCTGAAGATAGATGTTCAACATGTACTTTCACGCATTCCCTGTCCTGCTTGCCAAGGCAAGCATCTTCTAACAACTACATTGCCAGTAAGAGGGGTTACCACTTGATTACCTAGTGAAGATCCTGAAGTAACTTTAGTTGAAATGTATGTTTCAGTGTTGACTAATGTCTTGAAAATAATGTCCTTGTTAGGGATCTCCATGCTGGGATGGACAAACTTCCAGGACAAAAAAGGAGAATTTATTGGCTGAATATATAGTTACTAATATGAGCATGTTAAATATATTTAAAAAATCAGTCTCTTTAAGCAGAATTTAAGATGGTTTAGCATTCCTTTTTATTACACTTGTTTGGAATGGGAGCTTGAAAATTGTGATAGTGGATGAGTTTCTGAACTAAACCAATATTCAGCAAAGAATGAAGCAGATTTGAGACACACATGAAAAGGTTCTGATATGGGCAATCATAAATTAACCTTTACAGAAAAGAAGGTATTTTATAATCCCATTTGATGGGAAGCTGGTGTGTGCCCTGAATAATGAAAGCTTATAACATTGCCAAAATTCATGGCTTTTTAAATTAAATGTTTTACTGTAATAATAGTTTTTATCTTTCACAATGTAGTTCAGTTATTGTTTTGGATCCTGTGAAGCTCTTTCCCTTTGGGGTGGAGGAACATGTAGCTCCTGGATAATGCCTTTTTCCAGTAATTTTCAAAGCAGTTCTAAAGAAGGTCACTGTAATTAAAATATTCTCTTTTTTAAACTTAAGCTGCATAATGAATTTTATGAGATAAACTGCTTAAGAAATGGTTTCACAATTTAAAGTATGCCATTCTTTATATACACATAGGAGGGAAGAAGCAGAAAATCTATCCTGCTTTTCAGCCTTCGTTTGATTTTTTCTTATAATCCATCATTTGTTTTCAGTTATTTTTCATAAGATTTCCATTGGGATCGTACATAAAACACAGAGAATGGAATTACTGCCAGAAGTATTGGAGTTCAGATATTATCAGCAGGTTTGGGTCTCTCTTGTGAATGATCCCACCCTGCATTTGGCCCTTTGATAATCTGAGATGAATATTAGCAGTGATTCCCTGTTTCTCAGTCCTGGGACCCCAAGACCCCCAACAGCTCCAGTCTGTGGGTCTGGCAAGTGTCCCCTGAGCTGAGCATCTGCACTTTGGGCTTTCCTGTTGTTTGGCAACGAGGAGCAGATGTGTGTTATCCCTCCTTTCTGTGACTGTCTGGTAGGCTTTGTGGTGTGTGCACAGGAATTCAGCTGGACAACACGCAACATCACACTGGAAACACCGACCTTCTGCTGTCCAGCTCCAGCTGTCCCACTGGGCCATCCACTGGAGGTCCCCAAGGTGGGGGGCCGTGATGGCCAGGCTGTGGGGTTTGAGATGAGCTGCTGTGGCTTCGACTACTGGTTCTGAGCAGCATTGCTTGGCTCTGAAAATGGAGGTTATGCTCCACACTGCAGATGTGCAGGGATTATGCCAGTAATTTGCAACAGTGTTGGGAAACTCTTTTTGAAATTATTAAGTGGATGAATTTGCTACAGCAATCTGAGTCTAACCCTTGCCATGACCAAAGCAGTGATTTGGGCTGATTAGCTGGATGAAACACAGCAAAACAATTTTGAACAGCAGTTGTTAACAAACTGTTTGTGAGTTATTTCTGAATAACATGTATTTTAGATGCGTCCTGGATTTCTTGTCAACAGCATTAAAGAAAGGTGATATTTGTGAGCCACTTAGTTGATTTATATATTTCCAGACTGAAGGTGTTCCCTACCATGTTCTTCTCCCTCCTTTTTCTCCTGGTGTGATAAAACCTTAGTAGCAGGTGCCAAACAATTATACATTCCCATCAAACATGGGCTTGTATTTCTCAATTCTTCTGTCTTAGTGAGCTGTGTATTTAGTTTTCAGGTATCTTCCTTGCTCTCAGGGAACACAGAAGTACCAGAAAATATAAACTCTCATCTTACATTTTTGAGTAAGTTTCTCATCTGCAGGTGCTGCTGTACTTGCACAGATCCATGGCAGGACTCCAGCGACGAGCAGCAGGAGAGAGGTGTCTTGCATTACTCACACTGAGGAGGCAGCAGCTCCTGTACCCTGGCACAGACTGGCACTGGCCCATTCCTGAACATCTAGGGCAGGAGTGATTCCCTGGTCAGCACCTGCCCTTGGACACTACTGGAGACATGAGCCATGGGCAGCAAGGGTTACTGGGCCATGTGTCACTCCTGTTGAAGTCACCGTGCCTGATTATGCAGCGATAGGTGTGCATTCTCTACCCCGCACCCCTTTGTCAGGGGAGTGCAAGTTTGTGCATTAAAATAGCAACAATGAGAGTATGAGACTTCCACTCACTTTTGTTAGTTTTCCCACTAACAAAAGTGCCGAATTAGGCAAACTGTGAACAAAAGGAGCAGTGCTGCAGAGAGAAGTCTGTGAAATCCATGTTCTACCCCAACAATGATCCAATATTTAGCTTGTGTATATATTTCATTCTCCAGACAGCATTGCTCCAGCACCATAATTCCAATTCAATGTCTGGTATCTAATGCTTTATTAATTTTTAATTTTCTTTATTTGCTTCAATGTAAATACTCAACTAGCGCTGGAGACAAATAGAAAATTCTTTCTGTTGCCTCACATATTTCATTAACCTTCCCTCTGCCACTTCTTTCTTCAAAGAATTTCCTTCTGAGGTTTCACTGTCATGTCAGGAAACTATTTTTTCCCTTTTATGGAGACAAGGGCGTATTTAAAACATGATGCTCCCAAAGTGTGAGTGCTCAGGCATGTCCAGCCAAGAGATGCCAGGCACCACAGCCCCCTGTTAAGACAGTTTGTGAGATCGTTAAGATGTAGTAGCCAAGACAAGCAATTATGTGTGACTGTAGCCTTGTATGTGAGTATCAGAAATTATTTTTATAGCTGAGATTAAGTATAAAAACTCTCCAATTGGCCGAATTTCAGGAAGCCAGCCTTTTCCCCTGCTTCTCCTTTCCCTTTTCTTTATCCTTGAGAAAGAAGAGATCCTTGCTTAAGGACAGAGATAAGGTGAGGAAAATCAGGACAGATACTACAATGTCCTCTGAGATGAAGGCCTAATCATATGGTTTCTGTCTGTCTGTGTGTTCTCATTATCAATCTGTTGTTGAAGGGCAGCACATGCAGAGGGAAATAAGTAGGTGATTAATTTGCATGAAAAAGATTAATACAGGTCATTGCACTAGACAGGAGAAAAATACATTAAATTAGGATCTGTGAAAGCATCAATGGGAACAATAACCGAACACAACAAACTTATCAGTGAAAACCTCTGTCTCTGTCTGCAGTGGGAAGCTTGCCTGTGTCACTGCTCTTGGAAGCTTGTCCAAAATGCAGTGGAATGGATGAGGGGCTGATGGTCTGTGATATGAGAAGGCCCAGGGAAGAGGGTGGGTATTTGGCCAATAGTTGACCCAGTATCATGGTTTAGCCCCAGCCAGTAGCCAAGCCCCCGCAGCCTCTCACTCCTCCACCAGCAGGACTGGGGAGAGGATCAGAAGGGTAAAAGATGCAAAAACTCATGGGTTAACATAAAAACAGTTTAATAGGAAAGCGAAATCTGCACATGCAAGCAGAAAAAACAAGGAATTAATTCAGTGCTTTCCATGAGCAGGCAGGTGTTCATCCACCTCCAGGAGAGCAGGGCCCCATCACACATAATGGTTACTTGGGAAGACAAAACTCTGTCATTCCAAATGTCCCCTCCTTTCTTCTTCTTCTCCCCACTTAATACACTGAGCATGATGTCAAATGGTCTGGAATATTACTTTGGTCAGTTTGGGTTACCTGTCCTGGTTCTGTCTCCTCCCAGCCTCCCAAGCACCCCCAGCTTCCTTGCCGGAGTGGCAGTACCAAAAAGCAGAAGAGCCTGCTGAGCAGGCTGAGCACTGCTCAGCAACAGCAAAACCATTTCTGTATTATCAGCCTGTTTTCAACACAAGACCAAAACACAGCCTCATACCAGCCCCTGTGAAGAAAATTAACTCTACCCCAGACACAACCAAAATACCTAGGATCAATGCATTATTTGTATGACATTATGAAACTGCAAAAGTCATATGAACAGCTTTTTCATTGGGAAAATGGCAATACAGGTTTCATACAGACAGTGCATGAAATGCTTTCCATGGTTCTACAGCAATGTACTAACTTTATTCTCTAGCTGTATATTGAACATCCTTGTGTCAAGAAGCCCTTGTGTCATTTCCTTCCTCCTTCCTCTAGCAGCCCCAGCATCATGCCATGATGGTGGGCCTGGTGAGACATGGCAGACTGTCCCTACCCCAGGCCTGCTGCTGCTGCTACAGGTTCCAGCAAGGGACTGCACTGGAGGCCACACAGCAGAGTCCTTACATTCTCCTTGCAGAGAAGTTGTGGGAACAGAGCAGGGCCAGATAGTGTCTTTACTTTTACAGCCAATCAATGCTGAAATGTGTGGAGATTGGAGTGGAAACCTTATTATTGCAGACAATAAAAAAGTAGCATTCCTCCACCCCAGGAGCATCCACCCAGAGTACTGAGTAAACTGAAGCCTTGGCCTTGCAGGTGGGCATAGGTGAACAATCTTCTGGTTTGCTCTCATCTCATTGTGAATGCTCTGATCCTCCATTTCAGTTAGGACAGCCCAAAGACAGGATAAACCTGTGCTGGGGCACCACCCATGGCACTACCATGGTCCACCCAAAAAACAATGCTCATTCCTGAGCAAGGGAAACGTCAAAGTTTCATGAAGGATAGAGAAAGCGACGCTTCTGTTGAAATGTCTCTGAGGCAATGAGTAACCCCTCTTGTTCCCTATGGTAGCCTACAGAAAGGCAGATCTCATTGTCTCTCACTGTCCCTTCTCAGCAACCTCCAACTTGTACTTCTGGCCTCTTAATTTGGCCCAGGTGTCAGTACTCCTTTATTTGACTTTCTACTACCACCTGTACAGCAGCAATGCCCATCTTTACAAACGTGCAGAGACTCTTGCTGTAGCTGGATATACAGATGTGAGTGTGTGATGATATTTTATGAAGGTAGGAGCTTGTATAAGCAAAGAGCAATGACGCGTTAGCTTCCAGTAAGAGGTTAAGCATGCCTTTATACATTTGTACCTAATTCCTCTTGGCTGCTGTGAGTGAAAGAGATGCAAATTTTACTTTCACAGCTGTCACTGAACGTGAGACATCAGTGCTTCTGTGCCACAAGGTAAGGCACCAGTAGCCTGCTTCTGGGGAACATTGAATTGTAAAACAGGGGCATGAAATCTGAACTTAAAAGCACCAGGGTTCCCCTGGATGCTTCTGACTGTTAGTCCAATGCTATTTCCTTTCTTGGAAAAGCCGCCTGTACAACACAACTTGGATTACTGCAAAATATAGGTGTAGAGGAAGAGATGCTGATATGAAATATCCATACGAAAAGGGTTGTTTATTCCCTAGAGGTTTCTTCCTCCACCTAATGTGATCCAAATGCAAAATACCATCTTGATCAAGTGTTATGTCTACAGCAGAGAAGATTTTTTGTTTAAACCAGTCTTGAAATAAATTGCTGCTTACTGTGTTGTCTTAGAGTGATTAGTTCACGTTTGCTGTTCCTCTGTTCTGCAATCCTGCCCTTGTCTCTCTGTGAACAATTTAGTGTCTCCAAAAGCTCCACCACAAAGTGTAAAGACCACAGTGACTCTTGTGAGTTAACTTCTGAACATTTTGGAGCAGCTAGAATGTTTTATCTCTTTGAGGTTGCAAATATTATGTGATGCTGGGGGACAGGGTAAGGAAAGACAATATGGGAGGCTTGTTATGTGTAATTTTACATGGAAGGATTATTAACTTTGTGGGAAGTAAATTGTATTATAGCTAAGGGATATGACTATTCGATTTCTTGACTGGGGCAAAGCTCTCTGTCTCCCAGTAATTCACTGTGTCAGTACTACGCATGAAAATGAAGGTTCATGGTGATGCAGGGAGTCGATGACAGGATTACAGGGTTCAAGAAGATAGAGACAACCACATCAGCTCTGTTTCAGCTGCTTGATTTTGTTTTGTCTCAGTACAAGCTGGTTTTTTACACAATTTTTCTCCCAGAAAAATGGGAGAAAAGCAAGTGGGGAGCACTCATTGTTTGGGACTGCCTTGTCCAGAAATGATCTCACATTTCAGCTCTGCTGGGGTCTGCACTCCCTCCAAGTGCAGCACTTGGCAAACCAGGTCCCTGGTGATGCCTGGTGAGGCAAACTCTCCGTGCATGGTGTGTTTGCTTTGTGACTTGTTGGGGGTGGGGGATCTTGCAAATCTGCAGCTGAAAGCACAGACCACAGGCTTGCCAGTAACTAGCAGGGAGCTGCGGCTGCTCCACAGTCCCCTGGCACGTCTTCCAGGCCAGTTTTAATTGGCTGCAGCTTGAATTTGCATTCTGCCTTTTTTGACATTCATCATGTGGCTAATAGATGCACACATAGGCTGTCCTCATACAACAAAGAAGGTGCAGAGCTAATTTAAAAGCACTTGTGAAAATTCCAGCTTCAGAGGGCTTATTAAAACAAAAGACCCCAAAATGCTAGGTGTTACTTCTCTGCAGTGAACCTGGTTATTGCTGAGATTCACCCCACCTTAACACAAGCTGGTTTTTGCCTTTCTTCTTCAACACACATGTGTCTGTAAGGGAAATACCGCCATTGCATTGTACAAGCACTTTCCAAATGCTATGTTTACACAGAAATAAATGTTTTGTATTTCAAATTTTAATCTATTCTTTCCTACACTTATTTTTTCATTTTTTTTGGTATATTTTCCCCACAGCAACATATTTGTTTCTTTTTTTTCCTCTCAGCTTCAGGGTTATTTGTGCCTCTGTTTTTATCTGCAGAAGTCAATACAGTGGGCCAAACTCAACTCTGGTGTAACTATATTGGATTAAATGTGCAGCATTGTCACACTTTCATATTGCATTTGAGTATTAATTATTAATGTGTGTACCTAGTACATTGGTTTAAAGGGCACTGCATAAGTTAAATGCTCGTCCATAAGACTGAAACCATTCCTGGCCACACTGAGTGACACTGCGGAAATATTCTGCTGCCCTCACCAGAATCCTTGGCAATTGCAACACTGCTTGTCAGACACCGACACAAAAAAACATAGTCAGTAGTGGGAAGAAATGCAGCTTTCCTTGATCTCTGCAACTTGCTATGTCTGTGTAATTATCAGAAGCAGTGGGGAGGAAACCTGTTCGTATGAGACATGTACAGACAGAAATATATTTTTCATACATAAAATTACATTCTTCAATATATGTTTTTACTTTGGCTATACTTCTCGCTGACCCTATCTGATTTTATAATCTTCAGAAAAACAATTGGAGAGAATCACACAAGGGCTTGGATTGGCAGGGATCTTAAAGGTCACTTTGTTCCAATCCCCAGCCACGGGCAGGGAGACATGTTCCACTAGACCAGATTGCTCAGAGCTCCATCCAACCTGGCCTTGAACACTTCAAGGGATGGATCATCCTCAGCTTCTCTAGGCAACCTGTTCCAGTGTCTCACCACTCCTACAATAAAGAATTTTTTCCATGATAGCCAATCCAAACCTCCTCTTCTTTCAGTTTGAAACCATTCCGCCTTGTTCTGTCACTACCTGCCTTTGTAAAAAGTCTCTCTCCAGCTCTCTTGCAGCCCTCTTTAGGTACTGGAAGGCTGTTAGAAGGTCTCCTCAGAACCTACTCTCCTCAAGGAACAACCCCAAGTCTCTCCTAGGAGAGGTGATCCATCCCTCTAATCATCTTCATGGCCCTTCTCTGGACTCGCCCCAACAGGTCCATAACCTTTTACGCTGGGGACCCCAGAGATGATGCAGCACTGCAGGTGGGGTCTCACCAGAGCAGAGGGGCAGAATCCCCTCCCTGGCCCTGCTGGACACATTGCTTTGGATGCAGCTGAGGATAAATTTGTCTTTCTAGCATAGATAATCTTTTACAATTTTGAGAAACCTGCATGTTCAGGAGACGGTTTTTTCCCACATATGTTTCATGAAGGGATGCATGGTAAGTGCTTGAGCCCAGTCCCTTGCTTTACTCCAGCTTCACTGTGTTCTCAGGCAGCCTTGCTCTACAAGGATCACACAGGTCCCAGGCCAGCCTTTCTGAGGGCTGTTCTGCAAGGTGTGGTATTCACCCTCTGTGTTTGGGTGACAGGCTCTGAGAGCAGGCAATTACATTTCCTGAAAGGGAAAAAGGCATTAATCCCTCAGTGAAATGTTGTGGCAGTGTTGGCAGCTCTTGGTGCAGCCACTCTGGGGGAACAATGCCTCCGTCCCTTGTGTCAGTTCCAGGATCCTGAGTGATCCTGATCAGTGAAGTGTCTGGGCATGTCTCAAGTGCTACAGCTTAGCCCAGCAGTATCAATGTTGAGCTTCTCAGGAGCTGCTGGACTGAGAAAATAAGCTATGAGTAAAATAAAACTGCAGATAACTTTTTCTATTTCTAGGCCTAGAAAACCTGTAGGACAATGAGTTGGTTTAAAATGGTTCTTTAACATTGTTTTTAAGACATTATTTAGCTATTCACTGATATAGATCACGCATCACAGAATATTCTGATTTAGAAAGGACCCACAACTCTTAAGGGAATGGCCCATAATTGAACTTGCAATCTTGGTGCTACTAGCACCATGCTTTAAACAACTGAGCTAATCTCTATTCTGCAACAAAAAATAATTATGGCTGCATTTATCAGCAAAAGCTTCTTTTTCTTCTAAGTGGCACAAGATATGAGTCTTCTTTATATAGCTCAGCTGTAGGGGAGTGATATTTTGCCTGGGTGCTTCAGCCTGTACAGTAACATGTGCAGAGCCCAAATCCTGTTCTCACAAGTAGCAGTAGATGGGGCTTGGGCCATTAAATCTGCATCTGATGGCTTGTGCTGTGTGATGTTGGGAAAAACCCCTTTTGGGGATCAAAAAGCCATGTGGTAGGCTTGTGTAGGACTTTGTGGAGTTTCTCTGTAGTAGTTTCTCCCCAGGGTTTTTTATGCAGGATATAGTTGTGCTGTTGAGAGAAAATAAAGATATTAAATGCCCTCTGGTTGTATGTTGTGTGAGACAGTAGGAAAAAAATACATTCATGCTTGTTTTTAATGCTGTACTTTTCCTTTTCCTTTGGTGTATTGCCATATTTTTTTCCATGTTCAGTTTTCAAAGAGAAAGAGTATATTTACACTTTCTTCTGTGATGAATAAAAAAAAAGAAAGAGAAAGAGTATATTTACATTTTCCTTTGTGACGAATAAAAAAATTCAACAGACAATACTTCCCTTTACAGGGACTCTAATTTATACCAGATGGATTGATCTACAGGAACACAGAAGATTTGCTATGCATAAAATATGGGACTGTCACAGCTTGTGCTCTATCAGAAAGGAACTAGTCTAGGGCTTATACTGTTTATAGCAGAAAATGTTTTTAAAGTTTTGTACAGATGGTTGACCAGTTAAACTAGCTCTGTAGCTCTCTGAAAGACTGCCAGAGATACCACAGCATGCTTTACTGACCAAATTTCTTGGCATTCTTTAATGCCATTTCCCTCTTTCTTATATGTCTGCATATTGTAGCATAGTTATATATAAGGCATTTTTCAGCTGCTCCTGCAGAAGAATATATGGAGAAAAGCTTCTGAAACTGATGAAAACAAACAAGATCTCTTTTGCATACATGCACATGGAAAGTTTGGTCTCCAACCTGTGCTGAACCTATACATGTATTTACCTTGTTGCACCCATGTGCTCTTTAATGCATGTTTAGGTAAGAGGTAACAACCACACAGACACCCACTTTTCTGTGTGGATATGAATATAAGGCAATGTGCCCTTTAGCTGCCAGAATATCCTCAACGCTTTGTCTGATTCATCAGAACAGTGTATAAATTTCATACTTTTTCTTGTAGGTTTTCTGAACAGGATGTACAGAAAAGAAACCCTAGTTAGACTGCTAGGTAGGGTCTTGCTCTTTATAGGATTAATTTTATTTCAGCAAATTTTAGAATGGCAGTAACCGCTTTGCGTGCTATTAGTGGCTTCATCCAAGAGACTCTGAGTTCTTTAAAATCAATTATATTTTTAAACAATACATCAAGTACAATACTTGCATTTCACTATAAGACATAAAGTATTTTGGAGAGGTCAGGCTCCTGTCCGCAGTTTTTGTTCAATGCAGTGACCCAAGGATGAACCGAGCTGGAGTACTCTGGCCCTTAGGCAATTTTTCAGTCATTAAACCCCTTAGTCAGAAGCTGAGACTTAAGCAAATGCTATCAGCTGGAAAAGAGGTATTTTGAAAAGAAAGGAAGGGGATGTCTGGATAAAGCGATGTCCTGCACCTTTAGACACCTACAGATTCAAACAGCTGCTTCATGACCAATTTCCTACATCACTGCAAGCAAGGCACAAATGACAACATTTCAAAAGAGTACCTGCATTTCCATTTCCCAAAGAGCTGGCTTCCAATGAGACAGAATCCTAAGGATGTAACTCTGGATTTTAATCTTCTGGATGAAGTTGAAGCTTGGTACATTATATTCCCTTGTAGCTGAGGGTCTTCTATGTCTCAGTTTCTGTGGTTGTAGAAGAGGATTAAGTGATGGCACAGTATTGCAAGTGTTACCGGATGCCATGGTGACAGTGCATGCATCTTAGGCAGGGAAGTGATCACATGTGTGGTTGTCCCCAACACAGGGAGGACGTGGTCCTGTTGGAGCAAGTCCAGAGGAGGGCCATCAGATTGATTAAGGGGACTGAGCACCTGTCCTGTCAGGACAGCCTGTCCTGTCAGGAAAGGCTGAGAGAGGTGGATTTGTCCAGCATGGAGAAGAGAAGGCTTCAGGATGACCTAACTGTGTCCTAATAGCGCCTGAAGAGAGCCTGGAAGGAAGCTGGGGAGTCTATTTGCAAGGGCAAGTAGTGACAGAACAAGGCGGAATGGTTTCAAACTGAAAGAAGAGGAGGTTTGGATTGGCTATCATGGAAAAAATTCTTTATTGTGAGAGTGGTGAGGCACTGGAACAGGCTGCCTAGAGAAGCTGCGGATGCTCCATCCCTTGAAGTGTTCAAAGCCAGGTTGGATGGAGCTCTGAGCAACCTGGTCTAGTGGAACATGTCCCTGCCCATGGCAGTGGGATTAAAACTAAATCATCTTTAAGGTCTCTTTCATTGTATCTTTCTCTGATTCTGTGATTCTGTGATTTAGAAGACAGGTAACTGACACTGTTCCTCACATTATATTGGCTGTGATGAACCTTCTTGGTGGGAATTTCTATGCTGTTGACTTAACAGATAGAAGATCATAAAGTATTCCGGTATATACCAACCCAACAGGCTGAGAATATTTATCCAAATAAATAATACTCTCAAATGGCCTTCACTTTCACCTCAATGGGATAAGGCTTGCAATCTGCCTATCTTGGTCTGTTCTATTGGTATAGTAGCCCATCAATACAAGGGAAAGCAACTGTTTCCTATGCTGAACCTCAGCCCTTCCTGAATCACCAAAAAAATCAATGTAACTATTGTCCTTTGCTGCTGCTGCACTGCACAGCATGTCTTCTGAAGGGCATACAAAGTTCTGGATTATCTACATTTAATGCAGAATGATTCCCATGATATTGTTTTTCTAAGGCATGTGCTTGAACAAGGGCATCCAGACTAGGATTTCATTTGTATTGAGAGTGGGAGACTTGTGTACATCCACAAAGATCTAAAAGGTCACTGCTCAGTTACCAGGTGGCACATGGATTTTCTGGATGTCATAAAGAAGTTATATGTGCTCAGAAATCTTCTGTGCGCTTGAGTCTTGCATTGAATAGGGAAATCCATGCTTAAGCATGCTTGGGCATTAGCTTCATCCATTTTCTCTTTTCCAGGCACAAATATTAACAGCAAATCCCCTCCTATGAAAATATTCACTTATTCTTACAGAAAAGCAGCACGAAGACAATTGGGTCTGTATTTATGATCCATACTGGTGAGACACACAAGGAGCTGTACAGATACTTTTACCACCATAATATTCACACTGAATGCTACAGTGGAGTTACTGTGAATAGGGATGGGGACCTCAGCTCCCCACAGGCTTCGCCTGGAGCCTGATGAACAGGGAAGCAGCTGGAGCTCTGCCTTGGGAACGATGATGAGCAACATGACATTTTATGTATTAGGATTAAAGGGCAGACTAAAAAAGGTGACACTGCAGTGAGTGTTTGCTACAGGCCCTCTGATGAGGAGGAGGACATGGATGAGCTCTTTTGCAGACATCTGGAAGTAGCCTCACAGTCATGAGCCCTGGTTCTTGTGGGGAACTTCAACCACCCTGATGTCAGTTGAAGGAACAACACAGCAAGGCTGTGATAACAATCCCTGAGGTTCCTTTCAGGTCACCCCTGATGTTAACTTTCTCATAGAGGCTGTGAAGGATCCAACAAGGAAAGGTGTACTCTTGGACCTTATACTAATTAACAAGAAAGGCTGGAGGCAGCCTTGGCTGCAGGGACCATGGATTGTGGAGTTCAGTATCCTGCAAGGATGAAGAATATCAGATTGCAACCCTAGACTTCAGGAGAACTAATTTCAGTCTCTTCAGGGAACTTCATGGAAGAATGCCATGGGAGTGGCCCCGCAGGAAAGTGAGTCCAACAAGCTGGTCAGTATTTGAAGATTCCTTCCTTCAGGTTCCAGGAAGGTGTATCAGTCCCCATGGGCTAGCAAGAAAGAAAAAGGGACAGGAGGCTTGCATGATTGAACAAGGAAAACACACATGGGGTGGAAGCAGGGACAGGACCCCTAGGATGAATACATGGCTATAGTCAGTGCATGCAGAACTGCAGTGAAGAAGGCCAAGGCGTAGCTGGAATCAAACCTGACTAAGGACAGGAAGAAGAGCTTCTTCAATTATATCAGTAACGAAAGAAATGCTAGGGAAATTGTGAGTCTGCTACTGAATGGAACAGGGACACTCACAATCAAGGTTGTAGAGAAGGCTGAGATACCAAATGCTTCTTTACTTCATTCTTTACTGCCAAGCCTATCCCTTAGGCAGACCCTGACCCAAGAGACCAGGGAGAAGACCTGGAAAAAGGAAAACTTTCCTTTGGCTGAGAAGAATTGGGTTAGAGACCATTAAGTCAAATTTGACATCCACAAATTTGGACTTGTGGCTCTGATGGGGTGCATCCACAAGTGCTGAGGAAACTGAGGCATCATTGCTATTTCACTCCCTGTTATCTTTGAAAGGTCATAAAGATAAGAAGTGGCACCTGAGGGCTTGAAGAAAGCAAATGGCATGCCAGTCTTCAAAAATGGGAAGAATGAGGACACGGAGAACTACTGGCCAGGCAGCCTCACCTTATGAAAGGTGAAGGAATGGCTCATCTTGGAGACCATCTCTGAACATGAAGATAAGAAGGTGGCCAGGAGCAGTCAGTACAGATTCATCCAAAGGAAATCATGCTTAACCAACTTGTTTGCCTTCTATGATAAAACATGAATGCATGAGGGGAGAGTAGTGGATGGATGTCTTGGACTTCGGAAAGCCTTTTCATGATGTTTCCCATAATATCCTCATGGACAAACTCAGAGATGTGGGCTGAATAGTGGATAGAGAGGTGGATTGAGAACTGGCTGAACAACAGATCCCAGAGGGTTAAAATCAGTGGCACAGTTGGAGGCCTGTCACTGGTGGTGTCCCCCAGGGTTCATTACTGGGGCCAGTATTGTTTAACTTGTTCATCCTTGACTTGTAAAAAGGGGGATGTGCCTCATCAGCAAATTCACTGAGAACACAAAGCTGGGAGGAATGGCCAACACTCCAGAGTGCTGTGCAGCCCTTCAGAAGGACCTCAGCAGGCTGGACAAAGAAGAGCCATCTGAAATTCAGCAAAAGCAAATGCAGGGTCCTGCACCTGGGGAGGAACAACCCCAGGCACCAGCACAGGCTGGGGCTGACCTGCTGGGGAGCAGCTCTGCAGAGAAGGACCTGGGGATCCTGGTGGACAACAGGCTGTCCATGAGCCAGCAGAGTGTCCGTGTGACCAAGAAGGCCAATGGTATCCTGGGGGCATTAGGAACAGCATTGCCAGCAGGTCATGGAAGGTGATCCTGCCCCTCTACCCAGCCCTGGTGAGGCCTCACCTGGAGTGCTGTGTCCAGTTCTGGCCTCCTCAGTATAAAGGGACTGGAACATCTTTCCAAGAAAGTCTTGGGGAGCTAGGCCTGATCAGCCTGAAAAAGACTGTGAGGATTTATTGTCAATGTATGTAAGTGTCTGAAGGGAGGGTGTCAGAGGATGGAGCCAGTCCCTCTTTGATATTGCTGAGCCATAGCGTGAGAGGCAAAGGGCAGAAACTGATGCACAGGTAGTCCCATCTCAACATGAGGAAGAACTTCTTTACTATGCATGTGACTGAGCACTGGAATAGACTGTGCAGAGAGGCTGCAGACTCTCTTTCCCTGGAGATGCTCCAGTGCTACTTGAACACAGTCCAGAGTCCTGAAGACCCTGCTTGAGTAGGGACGTTGGACTATATGACCTCCAGTGGTCCTTTCCAACCTTAACCATTCTGTGTTTCTGTAATTCTCTGAATGGAAAGTCTAGTCCTTAACCCCTGCCTACCCCTCTGGATAGATATCCTTACTCTGTGCCATATCTCAGCATGCAGCCTTTGGTTGCTGTTGTTATTTGGCACGTGTTCTGGTGTCTCACATGGCAGTGCTGCCCACACCTCCCAGAGGAGCTCAACATCATTTCCTGGAAATCATTTAGCAGCGTAGCTGTGGGGATCTGCCGAACTGGACTGTCTTCCTCAGTACAGCAGTTTTGAGGGTTTGCAGCTGGTGAGGAAGGTGTTCACAGCAGAGCCTGTATCTGTCTTTCAAAGGCTCCCACTGTAAGCCTGGAAGTTTCCTGCCTTAAGAAAAATATGTGGGTTTTGGATTTCACTAACTCTCAAAGGCTCAGTGTGCTTTATTACACTGTCTGAATCTGCAGAATGATAAAATGGCACCAATAGGTTTGAGGGGCCATAAGGGTGAGTTTGGCTCCTGCATACTGTCTTTGGATGAGATGTTCCAATGACAGGAAGCCTAGACATTTGCCTTGAAGAGTTAAGCTTTTAGGAGAGATGTAATGTATGCTTTAGTGTCTCACTGTAAATAATTCACAAAATGTCAGCTGATGTCAAGAAATGGAAACTTTTGAATGCAACTGAGATAATCAATCATGTCTTTGCTTCTAAAGCGAGGCTGGAATTATGCAGGAACAATGCAAAATACTTTAAATATGCAGACCTTATAAACTGCTCATCACAGACATTAAATTGAAGAACACTCTCTTCTTTCTTCCCCTACCTTCAAGCAAATCCTTTGGCAGAACTTCCTGTCTTGGTATCACGCAGTTGGCAAAATCCTGGTGTTGTAAAAATTTGATAATGCAGGAAAAAAAATCAAAGGCCATAAAACACATAAAAGTGACACTAAGCCTTTTGCTAGTTTTTAGAACAACACTGTCAGGCATTGATTCACACATCTGCCTTTCACCCAAGTGAAGAAATATTTTCTTTTTCAAAACCTGGGAGAAGAAATCAGTTCCCAGCTTTCAGGCCTCTGCTTTCACTCTTGGGTACCATATAGCTGGGTGCTCAAGAAGACTTGGGCCTGCAGCAGCAAGAGCCAAGGCTCAGTGGTCAAAAACCATGGGGAATGATTCTACAGTCAGCATAAATGCAGAATTGATCTGTTTTGTAATATGGCCACTTAGACTTTTGGCATATTTTACTAATCATATCCACACCAATTATTAACTTGTAAGCTTTGTCTTCTCTGCATTTCTCTGCCCTGAAAATTGTCAGCCCTCCAAATGGCTGGTACTGTAGGGGCTGGGCAGCAGATTTCATTCTAACTCTTGATATCCCTTAGAGAGCAAAGTAAAAAATAAGTTTCAAAAATATATGTTATTTTCTCCTTTTCAGTATCAGAAGACAGTGGCAATTCTGTGAAGCAAGGATCATAAAGTAAGGCAATTTTAAAGTACTGTAGCAAGAACCAATACTTTCAGTCAAGCTCCTGCAATACCAATGTAGAAGTGGCTTTTGTCAAATCTGTGTTATGTGTCTCCCAGCTGCTTTGATAATCCACTGCTGTAACTATGCATTTAATTTCTGTAAAAATTAAAATTGTGCAAGTAAATTCTGCAGGAGGCTTTCATATAACTGGAGTTGAGTGCTCATTGACCAAAAGGACAAAATTGAGCCCATTCCTGGGTTCCCATTCCTCACAGCTCCATGCCAGCTGCTGTGAGACCAGACCAAGGCTGTGCCAGTGTCTGCCCCCAGTCCTCCAGTACGTGCCTTCACCCAGGAATGGTGGCAGTGTCTTTGTCCTCCTCCCCTCGAAGGACAGGCACACATGGGCTTCCCAGCCAGTAGAGAAGCTGTGAGAGCCTTTGCCCCACCTTGCCCCTTGTGTTGTAAATGACTAACAGTAAATGAGCTGCTTGGGTGGAAAAAGGGGCAACTGACTTACTGACTCACTCAAACAGTGATAGCAAACACTTGCCTTGTGGGCAATGCATGGAGTAATGATTGCCCTGAGAAAAAGGGCCAATTCTGCTTGTCTGAAGACAAGCATGTTTGAGGTGAGGACCCTTTATCTAAGCTGTGCCGTCAGCACTCAGGAAACAGTCACAGACTGGAGCATCTGTGTTTCCATCATCCTGACCAGCTGGAGGTGGTGCAGACTCACAGGGTGGAGGACTGGCTCTACAGCCTTCTCCAGGAGCCCTGGGGCAAAAAGGAAGCAATCAAGGCAGAAACAAAACTCTTCTGGTGGCTGCTAATGTGACTTGAAAGGTGCTGTTTCTCAGAAGGAGGTGATCCATAAAACTCCCTGTAGCATCCTAGTCCAGAGAGGGGATGAAGATGGTGGCACTGGAAGCCTTGTGAGAAGTCAAGGGGCCGAAGAGGCTATCTAGACCTCACTGCCTACCCCAGGCAGGGAGCAGCAGTCCTGCTGTCACCACACACCCTCACAGCTTTTTAAGAAAGCCTTGTTTGCTGTGAGAGAGCATAGACTGCATCTGCAGCAGCAGCTGCAGGGCTAATGGAGTTACTGTACCAGAAGATGTTGCTCAATGATACACAGCATTTTTTACCACTCTAATCAATGGGTATCAAGAGAAACTGCAGAAGCTTTTTGAAGGAGAGAAAAAACAAAAGGGATCTGCATAGAAACAAAAAGGAGAATGACTGGCCTGACAGTAAATTCAGTTTCTGAGAAACTCAATGCTACTGGATTATGTTCTTATTATAGTCTTGCAGGAACTGCTAGAGCCAAACATGATTTCAGAAAATATTTTAAATGTTAAAGTTGTGTATGGGTTTAATAGTAATGAAGGAGTAGGGAAACAGGTTTTCATAGTGTCTTTTGTTTCTACTTATCAGAAAGGCACCAAATCCCTGAGAGCTACAGTCTGTGTAAGATCAGTTGCATTTCTGTATCTGTGTGATACATAATTGCCATCTGGAAGACAAATTACCTGCTATGTAGGCACTGTCAAGATAACTGAACAAAAATCAGCCATGTAATTGTTCTGTGTTTTTTTTGAAAATGACCTTTTGATATTGCTTGAAAATTTGGCTCATTATATTTAAAATGGAAAATATGAAGTTATATTATTTTTGGATGTTTGGTATAGTTAGGAAAAAGAATACAATACATTTCATGGACTTCCATTAACAGCATAATAAGCTTCCATTTGCAAAGATATATTAGAACAAAGCAACACTTAGATCACATTTCAATTCTTTGTGGTTTAGGAGGTCGAATAGCTTTTGTGATTTAACATTTGCTTCTAGAACTCTTTACCCTAATTTGCTTGTACTTCATGCTCTGCCTGTGTCTTTTCATAAACTAGTGAGTGGTCTGCAATCTCAAGGTATGGTGGGACCAATATTAAATCCATTACATGTCAACTACACTTTTCCAGTTTCTACAGGAGTAATTGCTAATAAATACTGGTTGTAGGCCAGAGGAAAGGTGCATCACAGTGACTGCAGTAATGAACAAGCTGGCACTGAAGAGCACTGGGATACTCTTCAGCACCATGTATTGTCTCACCCTTGGTAAGGTACAGAAAAGGCCTTGGAGACCACCCTACCACAATTCCAGTAGGCTTAGTGCTGTGCATTTACTGACTTAACATTTAATCTTTACAAAAGCTCAAGCTTTTAAGATTCCCACTTGTCTCAAAGGCTGAAAACAGAAAAACAAGGAAAATTTTTGCTATGCAAGAATTGGAACAGTGGCAATACATTATGGTGCCACAAAATCCCTCTCCTACTTTCCTCTCTCTCTACTGTGCTTTCCTGATGTTTCTCTCTCCCACCTGACCAAACCAATTTCTTCCACCCAGCCCTTTGGCAGCCCTATCTTTTTTTCACCTTTACTTAAGTCCATAATCAGCTTTTTTCTTTGCTATTCTGGTGCAGCTTGGCATATTTGGCCTCCTCTGGTGTATCTCTTGCTTTTTATTGCTGTGGTTCTGCTGGGCATTGGGCTGTCTTGTTTTATCACCTTGCCATACCTGTGGGCAGCCTTCATTGTGTGTTACAGTTGGAGTGTGCTGTGGACACTTAGTTCTTCCTTAAAAGCACTGCAAGCTTATCTGAAGGAGCAGAGTCTTGGGATGCATTAACTGATGGCAGCAAGCAGTGCATAGGTGTGTGCCTTCTAGAAGATAAATATTGAATAAATGAGGTGAATCAGTGCTAATGAAGCATGTATTCTTGTCTGAGGCTTTCTCTGTTTTAGTTTTTTGATTTGCATTCTGTTCATTTTCTCTAGCCTAAGTCTGTGCAGTAGGTTCATTGGCAAGAACAGCAAGAACAAATAATAAAAGTTGGCCTTCCAGCTAAGTTTTTCTCCCAGAGTTTTACAGGCTTTTGTCTGATTTCCCTCTCAGTTACTCTCTCCTTCTCACTAACTGTTGCCCATCTGCCCTGCAACCCTATGGAGAAAGCAAGTTAGGGGTTATTGAGTGGAACAGGGTATGTTAATGGCCAGCACTGACTGCTAGCAATATGAGCTAGGGGCAGTATCTGTGTCCCTTTGCTGAGTCATAGGATCATGCCATGAGAATCAGCACAGTAGAAAGCTGGTCTGCAAAGACTGATGGTGGCAGAGCATTAAAAATAAATGAGCTCATAAAATCCATTTAGAAGCCAAAAGGTAAACGCTTACAATCAGTTAAAAAAATTGGCAGACCTGTGATGATGAAGATAGCCATAAATGTAAGTCAGAAATGGGTCTTAGCTCTCCCCCACCATTTTATAGTGAGGTATAAGACTGGCAATCCACAAGCATATGCCTGGAGATCACAGATGGTTTCTATATGAGGCACCCTTAAAATAGCCTGAGGACTGAAACCACTCTGTCTGCTCTCAGTGTGTTGATGTTTTGCCTCTAGTCCTGGGGCTTGGTCCAAGAACTAATGTTTTATCAGCACTAAGCAGCAACAGAAGAGATCTAGAAGGAGGACTCTGCATTTGCTTACTGTATTCTTCCAAGGACAGATGATGGTAATTTATCACTTTCTTTACCTTCTTGATACACTAATAGAAGGGACATCAATATTCTATTACTTTTTCTAACAGTGTCACTGTTTTGAATCAATTTCAGTATATATTGTAGCTGGCTGACCTTTGAATCCTTTTTCTGTCAGTTAAATGCAGAATTTTGGAGTCACAGTCAGTTTTTACATATGGCTGTGTTTTTTTTGTAAAGGACAAAATACGGAACAAATAGGAGAAAAATATATTTCTATGTCTGAAGTATTTTTGAAACATGTAGAACAAAAGACCTGTAATGCAAGATTTCTAATGCAGATCCTTGTAAAACTAATCCCATTTCTGAAGCAAAGAAATTTGAAATGGCTGTGATACCTTGATTAATAAAAACCTAACATGGAGCTCGAGTTCATGAGGAACATGCTCCATATAGTACAGATCATCTACCATGGCAAAGCATGACCAGAGATAGTTGGAAATTTCCACACTGGGATTTATATTCCTGCTTAATAGGGCTGTAGTTAAATGTTTTTCATTTGAAAGATTTTTTTTTTTAATTTTTAAGGAAGACACCATTTTAGGACAATAAAAGAAAATGGAAATAGCACTTGATAATTTGTCATCCTTCACCATTTTTGCATCTGTTTAATATATTGCTATTAGAATTTATTCATAAATGAAACATAACTTTTAGAATTGCAACAAAAGTGGAAAAAAAGACACAGGCCCGACATGTAGCTTGTATGGCGACTGGATTGATTGTCAGTAATTGTTTTAATTTCTTTGGTTCTCATAGTGTAGACTCATTATTAATGTGCATATCTAATTTAGAAAAGTGAATAATTTCATTTAGAGGACTACTCTCACATTTAAAGTTAGTCTTGTGACAGGGTATCATTTAGAACCCAAGAAGTAAATCTAAATGCCTGATCTGGTATTTTTTCTCGTTAATGAAATATTTTCAGTGGGGGATAAAAAATACTTTACTTCTAGCATTTGAATGACACATAAAAGTTTGAAACAGAATTGCTGTTTTTATTTACAAAAACTGTCACCAAGAACTTGTTCTCATCTCATCTTAATACAATGTAGGGAGGCTAGAATGTACTAGGCAAATAAAGCTCCAGTATTTCTGTAATTCCAGAAATAAAAAAAATTAGATATTTAATTAAAAGAAAAGGTCAATTTTTTGATCAGTGATAGACAGAAGGTTTACATAAGTATCCAAACTGACCATTCAAAGTTCCTGAGAAAATAATTCAATGGAACATGTCAAAGTTCCATTTTATTAAGCAAATTAATTATTTTCCTTCGCCTAGTTTTTAAGGGTGTTGAAAGGACAGAACCTAGACCTGGATCCATAGCATGCTGTTCTATTCATTCTGTGGATTACATCCATAATAAATCAAATAATGATTTTGTTACCTATGGTTTTTTTAAATCACAAAAATTAGCACTTTAGTAATCTATTTTAGTAGTCCCATACTGCAAGTTAATATTTATATTTACAGCCACGAGACTTAGAAATGGTCATTTTTCTACTACCTGCTCAGTTTGCACATAAACACTGTCTGCACGTGTCACACACAGGCACAAATTAAATATATTTTGAATATTCACAACTTTGACAATTTGGTGGCACTGTATTGATGAATTACTCGAAACTAAGTGATCACATGACTATGACCTTGCAGTATTTTCCTTATTAAAATAACTGCTGTTGCTCACAAAACTGTGTTTTGAAATATTTCTTCATTTTTTGCAGATGCTGACAGATGTCTTCAGGTTGATCTTGAAGTACTCTTCTAAGCTCCTAGCAATTGAGGAAATGTGTGGCATTAGATATAACCAGATGTGTTCAAAGGCTGATGGAGTGACTACTTTTTAATAACACTGGAAGAACTGCAGAACCACAGATTACAGATATGCGAACACATTTATTACAAAATCTCTGTTCAGCAAATACACCTTGTTTTCTTCAACTTTTTATGCCCAAGATCCTACAACTTGTATTAGTACTTTCATTGAAATTAAATACTGTATATTAATTGAAATTAAATGCTAAGACGCTAAGACTTCTGCCCTACTTTCAATGTTGCCTGCAGTTCTTCCTTGCTCAGATGGTTTTGCTTTGTCTGCTTTCACAAATTCAAACAGTTGTTTTTAGCTTTATCCCCTTCAGCTCATGTTTGCAGAAAATTATATGGTACATTGACTTATCTTGACTCCCTGACATACTTAAATTACCACTCCTTTGATTTTTCAAGTAATGTTTTAATAGTCCCAGTTGCAGGAGAAAATAGAAACTGAAGTGCAGTGCTGCCTGGATCACCTCCTACAGAGTATTTCAGACACTCACATGCATCTTTGAGAAACGATTGCTCTTCATGTGTATTTGGTTTGTGTGGCAAGGATTTGGTAGTAGGAGGGGGCTAAGAGGGGTCACTTCTGTGAGAGGATGCCAGAAGTGTTTCCCATGTCCAGCAGAGCCAGTGCCAGCTGACTGTCAGATGGACCTGCCACTGGCCAAAGAAGAGCACATCAGCGATGGTGGTAAAAACTCCAAAATAATCTATTTGAGGAGGGTAAAACCTTGTGTGACAGGCAGAGAGAGGAGTGAGAGGAGAGAAACAGCTCTGCAGATGCTGAGGTTAGGAAAGTAGGAGGGGACGGGAGATGGTCCAGGCACCAGAGCTGGGATTCCTCTGCAACCCCTGGTGCAGACCACAGTGAGGCAGCTGTGCCCCTGCAGCCCATGGAGGTCCACGGGGGAGCAGAGATCCAGCTTCAGCCCATGGAATACTCCACACCAGAGCCAGTGGATGGTGGACCGTGACCCCTTGGGAACTGTGGGACAGTGACCAAGGAGCCAGGCAAGGGCCAAGACATCCTATCTGTGGCCTAAACTATGAAACCTCTACTTTATCTTTGAAGATGGAGATTTGCATAGTTTGCATCAAGAACTATTCAACTGAAATTAATTTCTGTTTCTAATAGTGCTGTATTTTTTCACAGCACTATTTAAAGTGACTACTCTATGCTGGTGTCAGTGGTGAGTTTTTATGCCATCACATGTTGGTGTTCGCTTTCAGATGGAGAACAAAAAAAAAACAGTTCAGTGTAGGACTGCTATCCTCTTTCTTGGTATGGATGCTGCCTTCATGTAGTTTCTTACAGTTGGCAGTCAGTAAAAGGGTAAAAATATGGTGAATTTTTTTTAAAATAGATGAGTATATTCTCTCTTTTAAACCAGAAAAATGCATTGCCTGCTTTTCCATGTTAAAAAGTAAGACAGTAACATGGAGCTGATAGACAATAACTGTGTTATTACTAGGATCTCACATTGTGCCTTTCATGTTTTGATGGCAGGAGCACTCTGCTAGGATCAGTTGCTGCTCCTTTGTGTTTGCCTCCTGCAACCCCTGCTCCTCCCAAGCAGCCAACATCCCAGTGCTTGGTGGGGCTGGGGCTGCTCCCCATCTGGCATTCCTGCTCAGCATCTGGGCACCTTTGGCAATAGCTTGGCAGCTCTGACAGGATGCAGAAACTAGGAAGAACTGGCAGTGGAAAGATTTCTGACCTTCAAAAAGTAGATGATGAACTTTGCAATTGCCCTTTCCAGGCTGGGATGCACTGGTGAACCAGGTACACAGCAGAGGATGGGAACATGCAGGAAGTGCCCACATCTTTTCCCTTATCTCCATTGCACTATGAAATACCATCACCTTTGGTAGCAACAGTAAAGCCCAGCAGAGCTTTGGGTTTGCCTTTGGGTCTGTTATTTTGATATTTGAGCTGGCTATCAGCCATTTTTTTTCCTACACTTATAATGACTGTATTACATTAGATATTCAAAAATCACTGGAAATATGTTGTCATCATTGTAGTAGCTAATGTTTATGCCTCAGTGGGGAACAGTTCTGCATTTGATGACATATCACTCTGATGAGTTTTAATCTGGTACGGTCTTTCTGATCGTATATAAAAGTAATCCACACTACATCTTTCCTGCCATTTGATCTCTAAGACTCTTACATGTAGGTAGCTTTATCTACAGCATCCCTGTGATGCTTTGATTACTGAGTTACTTATAGCCTACATACAAGTGAAGTTAAGTTTATCTGTGGAAATAATTGCAAGGACATAATATTTGTAGCATAGTTCTCAGTAGGAATTGAGCTAAGGGAGGTAAAATATTCCACTCATCCCTTAGGACCAGAGGAGAGGTGTAGTTGTTGCACTGCTGGGTAGAATAGCCAACCTTGACAAGAATATTGCAACTGAAGACTCACTGTTACAAAGAAATAAATTCAGTTTGTGTTTATCACAGTTTTACATTAAATCTCCAGAGTGAAGCACGCACTTACTGTAAACACCCAATGTCATCTACATGCCAGGCTTTCTTGCTTTACAACTTGGACAGGCAAGTAATTGTCACCATGGAAATCAATCCTTCATTAGTTTTGTGTCTTTTGGGATTTGTGCCAATCTTCTGTGTGAAATAAATCTAGGCAGGGTAAACAAAAGACTACAGAGATTCAGCAGTGCAGTTACACTGTTGAGTATTTGAACAAATTAATACTGAACTAATAAATGAAGACATAGCAAAGAAAGTTGTTAGAAGGTGAAGGCATTAAGATATCAGTAATACCTGTGCAAAAGAACCCATCCTACTGGAATTATAAAGGCTTCTGAAAACTGCCTTCACTAGTTTACCACAGGAAACATGTTTGGGACTGGTTGAGCTTCTGCCCACATCTCTTGTTTCTGTCTTGATGCAGACACCGTGCAGGCAAATGAGTCAGCACTAGTATAAACTCTGACAAAGGGTTTGTTAGTTTGGGTGCTTCAAGCTGTTCATCTCCACAGATTGCAGAGATCTGGTCTTGCACAGGACAGTGATGACTCATTTTTGAGGGAGACACCCAAAATGATGTCTGCTCCTAGAAGACCAAGGTGGGAATGCTATATTCACTCAGAGGGATCAGATGTGGACTTGATGGTCCCACAAGACAAGATCCACCCAATGTCAGTGCCACAAAGGTTCACATAGCTAGGCAAGCGGGCTTCTGATACCCTGCCAGGCAGCATCATCCTTCTAAAGCACAAGGCCAAAAAACTACTGCAGGGCGAGGTGAGTGAGGGAAGTCAGTCTTCAAAAGATCACAAATGCAGAAGCCAAAAAGAGGAACAGACATTTTCCTACTGAACCACAATGTACGTCTTATCCTGGGAGCTCTATGCGCCCATGGGATTAATAGCTAGTGTTACAGCTAGTGTGTGTATTACTTGCATTCCTTCTGTGTTGCTATGTGCAGAGTGACAGACCTTTGGCACTGGCATATGACCTGCCGTCTGGACAGTCCTGAGTCAGACAGTCCTGAGTCACATCTGACTGTGCCCAGCCAGTGAGCCTGTGGCGAGTGCAGCAGAGATGCTACATTTTCTGAGGAATCAAATGGTGCATCATTGCCATGACACAGCACTGTAAATATCTTGCTAGCATCACTTTGAAGATTAATATCCGCAGCAGCTCTGGGCTCTTTCCTTTCAGGCACTGGAAACGTTCTCTGTTAGAGAAAATGTGCTATGATGTAGCATCTGAAGTTGGTGGGGGTCCCCTCTAGAACAGATGTTGTTGGCTGCTGGTGCACAGCTGATTGTCCTGAGTGTCAGAGTACATGGCTTCCAGTGCATGTAGTACAATCATGTGGTGTTGGAGCTTACAGCACATCCCCCCTCCTTCTAGTGTACCTTACACCCTCCATCCAACCTAGCTCAAGAACAGCCTTCTAGCTGAAATTGTCTGAAAAATGAGGCACTTAAATAATGATACCAGTGTTCAATTCTAAGCGAAACTGCAGAGTGCTTGCATGTCCTCGGGTGAGAGATTCACTCCCCTTTTCTCAATGCTCTGCTTGCAAATCAATGCCTAATACGTTACTGTACCCTAAGAGGATTAAGAGTGCGCATGTGAGGTACATGGAAACTATTGTCTTAAAACAAAATAAAAAAAATTCCAGCAGCCCATCTGAGACCCAGATGTGCTAAGCCTTATTGCACAGAGGCATGAGGATGCATACAGAGTGCAAGGATTTCCTGATGGGATCGGGTTGGCAGATCCTGCCCTGAAGTCTGTGTCCTGCCACAGTGATAGGACACATTTATGGGGCACAAATGTAAACCTCAGCCCTCCCCCTCTTCTCCTTCTGTGACTCTGGTACGAGATATGTTGATGAAGATATCTCTGAGCCATCCTGTCCATATCCTGTTGTAGAACTGTAGTCTACCTGTCCGTCTAAAACATTTCCCACCAGGCTAATGCCATCTATCCCAGACCCCTGTGGCAGCAAATTATAGAAATTACTAATTGTTGGGTGTACTGGTGAGGAAGGAATGTATTTCATGTGGTTTAGGCTTACCTACTACTGATGTTACTGCATGTTCCTTAATTGTCTGACTGCCTGACATTCACAGGGAAAGGTGGGACCTGTCCACCAGAAAACCAGGTACCACAAATCAAGTCCCTCCCAGCCAAAGGCACCTCTGGCAACCTGAGTGTGGTTGAGGTCTCGTTGCCAGTAAATCCCCTCTGACCCTTCTGCAGGTGGGCCCAGGCACCCTCTAGGAGATCCAGCAGCTGTCTCATCTTCTTGGTGCCTCTCAGATAGTATTTTTGCAAGGCATACAGAGCTCTCCTGAAGATGCCTGGGCGAGTAGAAAGCACAGGGTAAGGTTTCCCATGGGCAAGGTGGTTTGGTTGTCTCATATCTCTCATGGAAGAACTGAGAAGGCTGGTGAACACTCCATGATGAAGACCCAGCTAGGAAATTCTAGTCAACACCATTTTTGAGCTGTTATTTTGACTGGTATTTTATTTCACCTAGAACAGAGGGAATACCTTTAAATTGTTCTCTCTATTTTCTCTTTTGTTTTTGTTGTCTTCTTTCTTTTTTCTTACTTTTTCTTTTTTCTTTTTTTATTTTTTTTCTTTTTTACTCTTTCCTTTTTTCTTTTTTCCTTTTTTCTTTTTTTCATTTTTCAGAAGCTTAGTCTTAGGAAGCATATAATGGAAGGGCTTGGCAAGACCTTCTAACCTGCTCATTTAATGTCTTAGTCAGTACAAGAAACATGGTTTCATTAAAGTTCCAGATCATTCTTTGGGCATAGGTCAAATATGTCTAAGGTGTCTTGAATGCTTTCCTGAGGATTTTTTTTCTGCTCTGCCTGATACACCTTGTTCATTCCTGAAAACACGACTCTCCTACTAATCAAATAACTTTTTTTGCAATCACTGGTCCCCCCCATCATGTAATTCTGCTTGTCAGATGATCTGGTTCTTCCTCGCTACCTCTGGAGATTTGGAATAGGGAAACTGCTTTGTGCATAACTACCACAGGAAACTGGAAGTCCACCAAACCCAGCATGCTGTAGGAGGAGCAGATCTGCAATTTGAAAAGGACAGCATCTGTGCTCAGCTAGGAGGTAGGCCAAGAATCACCAGGTCACTCCTCTTCTTCCCTCTTCTAGTCTGAGCAAATGAAAGGAAACATGAAAGCAAATTGTCAAGCAACACTGCATGAATTCTGCAAGCTTTGCAGATGCTTGTTCTTCTCACCTCTGTTAAGTCATTTGAGGAAAACCACCTGAACTCAGAAGTGAGACTTGCACAAAGTATTGGCCTTAGTCCAACTGTCATGGAATTTTGCTGATTCCACAGTCCTGGTGACACCAGGGGTTTCATTACTGCAGTCCAGGAGGGGTTTCCTTGTGTTTTCATATTGTTTTACATTTGGCACAGTTTAAACATGTGCTTACTCTTATTTGAAACAGCTGCTTTCATTCTGCTTTGCAAAGAACTCATAGCTGTAGCCATGGCTTTCTGGCTTGTCTTTGCTGCTACAGGGATTTCTGTGGCTTGTGGTGACACCACCAAATGAGACCAGCATGACCTTAATGTGCAACCTGTATTTATAGGGCTGCTTCAGATCACCCAGTGCCCTTGCCATGCAATCACCTTATTATTGGCACTGGAAAACTGGATTTGAAGTACAATAAATTAGTGTAATTTTTTGCAGTACTGAACTCATTAGAAACCTGAAGAGAAAGCCTTGCTATCCTTGTTTCAGAATCAAGAGTACTCATATAAAAATGTGATCTTTTTTGTTATGGAAGGAGGTTAAATTCCATGTGCTGATTCACAGAAAAACAACTTATTTTCAAGCCTGGGCTTTTACTAGTGTCCTGGTGACTTGGAGTCACCATAGAGTCAGTTCCAGCTGGACTCCCACCTGAACAAAATGTTTCTTTGAAGATGAAGGGTGTAAGTGTGCCTTTGGAGGGTTGCTTTGCTCACGGACATTGATTCTGATGTGCCCCTGTTCTGCAGTAAAAGCACTGGTGTGCTTGTCACAAGCAGCTGTAGCTACAGCAAGAGATGTCTGTACACTGTAGGAAAAAACTCTGTGAAATATACTGTTCCAATGAGCTCTGCTCACTCTAAAGAGAGGTGAGCTGGAAAGCAAAAAATATTGAAGAGTTTGCTGTGCATCTCCAAAGTGTGGAAAGGTTTTCAGGTCTGAGCAGATCTTGATATTTTTTCTTTTGTTTCTATGTGGAAGCATTTTATAAGAATTCAACAAGTAGTCCTGCTACCAATGTTTAATCTCTGACTGTTCTTAGGGCTGAGACTTCTTATACTCCTCAATCCTTATGGGTTTCAAGGAAATCTTTCTGCTACACTAAGTACCATAGAGTAAGAGCTGCTATTTCAAAGCAGTTTCTTTTAGTGTGGATTGAGTAGTGCACGTGCAAATTCCTCAGTCATGAAAGGTTTGCTCCCTTGCATCCCAGAGGGCAGCAGCCCAAACTGTGTTAATCAGCCTGATCCTTGACTCATGCACACAGATGATCAGTGGATTCTGCAAATTCTGCTTCTCTAGAAGGGTGACTGCATCAGCAACAGCTAGATCACATATTAATAGAAAGCAATGTGCAGAAATCTGATACCACGAAGGCTGCAGTTATTTTGGCTGGATTAAGAAATGAACATTACGCATAATTGCAGAGCAAACTCTAGCTGTTTTAAAAGATACTGAATTGTGTGAAATGCCTGACATGAAACAGATGAATAAAACAATCACTGTAGATGAGGAATGAATGAAACTACAGACAGAGGTGGCAGCAGGGCTTTTGCAAAGAGCTACAGTATTATCTTTTAAACTGTTTTCACAGTTTAAAACAAGCAGAGGAATAACCCTGAAAGTCTACAGCAATGAAATTTGCATGAAAATTTTCAGCCACTCAGTAACTGTACCATGTTGCAAATAGACTTTTCATTATGTTCAGGTTAGAAACTCTCTCACACAACAACTGAAGGTCACTGGGTGTCCCAAAGGAGATATTCATGCACCTTTGTGTCTCCCCATCAGGCAAATGGCAAAGGCTAGGGAATAATGTGAGCTGTCAGGATTGTTCCTGGGCACTGCCAGGACTGAATCCACTTGGATGAAATATACGGGAGCTATGGGGGGCAACCACATCTGCGCTGACACACAGAGGTGCCAGGGCTGGGCAGCACATGGAGAGGGCAGATGCGCTTTTGTCTCTGCCACTTCTGAACTTCAGCAAGATTTAAACTTTCCACTCCAGCTTAGAGGCAGGTGCTGTGTTGTAACATGTCCATCTGGGGTGATGTGAGAATGAACCAAGATGGGATGTCTGATTCCTGTCTGTGTGGAGGGCACTGGTGCTGGCTGTAGACAGAGACTTCTCAGCTTTAAATGCTGCTGGCTGCCCACTCCTTCCCTTCAGATGTTAAACAATAAAATGTAATTCAAGCTTGAAGCCACAGATGACCAGTAAGATAAGGAAAATGAAAGCCACCCTTAATCAGCCAAATCTGAGCCAGGACTACTAATTCAAATACTGTAAAATGGTATCTCCAAAGTGTTCTGGAGGTTAAGGACAGCAATTCAGCTTAACTGCTTTGTGAGTGATTACCATAAGCACAGTAGGCTGAGGTGCTGTATTAATAGCCATGTATGCAGAACTGAGAAATGCTACAAGGCCAAGCATCAGTGACATCCGTTTGAAAATTCATGCTCTAAACATTCCCTTTTTCTTGTTCCAGACTTCCTGATTAGTTAATAACCTGTTCTAAAGTTTACTGTTCAACCAGAGAAAGGAAGCCAGGTCATGTGCCAACCATGATCAATCACATAGTGAGGAATGAATGGCTTGACATCACCTGATCTTGTACCCGGTACCAGAAGTGAACCTCTGGGACTTCAGAGAAGTGGGGTTTGTTGGGGGAGGACAGCTGAATGTTACCACAGGACTGCAACATGTTAATGACCTTCCCTGGTGCATTGCGGAGAGATCGCAGAAAGGAGATCTCTGGGCTGTTTTCTCCTTTAGAAACGGTGTTTGTCATCAATTTGTCAAGTGAAAAAATATATTTCTTTTTTGTTTTGAAGCACAGTCTCATTTGTTTAATTGCAGTAAAAAAGGTAAAAGACAAATGGAAATGAATACGCAATGTTAGAAAAGGATAAAGTTTCAGTTGACCTAGATAAAATTTTTTTCTGGAGTTGCAGTTTGGGGAAGGTAATGAGATTTTAATTTCTGTCTTGGAGAAGGCTATAGCATCGTTAAAAGTTTGAAACTGGAGGAATTACTCCTTGACGCATTGTTCTAGCATCCCATCCACCCAAGAGCAAAGATGGCTCTGGAACCAAGTAGTGTGTCATGTTCCAAACCTCCTCCTCCACTGAACAGGAGAGAGAAGCAGCTCAGCCTCCCTGCCAGCACTCCCCTTGTTGGTGACCTGTTGGTGACCTGTTTGGTAATAATGCCAGCATGCAGACAGGAAAGAAGTGTTGTGCTGGCCTTACATTTTTCCACAAAATCTCAGAGCAGAATCAAAGTAATGTATGAAAGCCTCTTATGAAACCATATTTTATAGGAAGGAGGCTCATAACAAGCTTTTACAGGCAGAAGAGAAATTAAGTGAAATGCAATTTCTTTCTTGTTTATTGCAGGTGGCAGGATTTGTGCTATGCTGGAATGTTGAGAACCAGACCTGTTCCTTTGTATGGTAGATCAACTTCATGTGGGAAGTGGATTTTTTCTGCACCCAGTTCAACACCAGCAAAACAAGAGGGTGTTTGTTCAACAAGACTAAACCCATGTCTGTTCTCCTGCCCAAAAATATCTCTCACAACTTATCTTGTGACTGAGGTCAGCCTCAGATAACTGAGTTCTTGTCTGTGCCTCGCTATGGTGTGAATGAGCAGGCAGGGAGGAAGGTTTGCATTTATTTCTTAAGTTCCCACAGGGGTCCCTGTGGCCTATGCAAAGCAAACGTGTCATGTGTCCCTAAGCCCCATGGTGAAATTCTTCACTATTCTTATTTATCTAAGACCCCTCTTCATTTCAAACATCACTCCCACCACATTCAATAAAAAACAAACACAGGAAGCCTCTAGCTCTTGTATTTTAACAGTGCTGCAGTACTGCTGGGGTATTACAAGCATGGCAAAAAATAAGGCACCAGGAAAATACATCAGCTGCTTTAGCTGATAATTTTCCAGAAATTTCACCTTTGAATTTTTACATGGGCTTTTTTATAGTTATACTGAGTAGCAAATAACTTCAGAGTACATGCTGCAGAGATACAAAAGCACAATTTCTTTTTGAACACAACCCTTTAAGCAGAACACATATGTGGATAGAGCTCCCTAGTAAAATTCCTCCACTGAGCTACATGAGTAGATAATAATTGTACAGTTCTGAAGCCACTATAACCTGAATGGTACTTACCTTTTTTCATTTTGCAATAACAACAGCACTATAGAATAAGTCAATGTATAGGTCTTGGCTCCTGTTTGAAGAAATCGTGCTGCAGATAGCATGTTGTGCCTAAACACAAAAAGTTTGCCCACTTAGAGGGGGATTGTAAGTAACTTGGTAGAGTGTTGTAAGTCTTTGTAAGCTTGAAAATGGGATGAAAGACCACAGAAATTTTGAAACTCCAAAATGATGACTTTCTCATCCTTAATATCATATCCAGTCATCTAGTTGGACGGCAGTCATGTTTGCTGTGCCTTCGAGATAGTCAACTAAGACACTCCTGGTATGTTTTACTTGCCTGTACATTTTTGCTGGAGGTAACTGTGGAGAAAAGACATCTTAAGGATGGATCAATAAATAGGAAAAGGAAGTAATCAAATCACAATTTGGCATGTAACCCTACGTGTCAGTGGCTGGAGAGGTCTTTTCCTCAATTACTAGCCCCTTCTAATTGCAGAGGGATGTCAAATAATTGCAACAGAGATGCCCTGACACAATTGAGGCTCCTCTCCTCTTTCACTTCTACATGTAGTTTATGGTGTCTGCCTTTTGCTCACAGTGAAGGAAATACAACTGCAACTTAGCACCAGCATAATTTGGTACAGCATCTTTGGCCAGGATGCAGTCCTTGGGACCTAGACAGTCCTATTTTTCAGTTGAATATCATCAAAATCCAATTAGTGATTTCACATTGTCTGAAACACAGGTACAGTGCTGAGCTGGGCTCAGTGTTTGGTAACAAAAAGTGCAGGGCAGTTCTGATGACTAGCATCTAGTGCTAGCTAGAACACATGTTCAGGCAATATGTTTGTCATCCTGTATGGATCAGTTCATCTTCTGATGTGCTCATTTCTTTGATGATATTATGTTCACTTGTACAGGATGGAAATTTCTCTGAAGAGATGGGATTTATCAAAGACAACAAGGTTATTTCTGGGATTTCAAGGGACATCTAGAGCTCAGGCCATTCCCTTTCATTTCAGAAAATAAAAGCAATTATTGACTTTTATGATGCCATTTCTACCTTCTTTTTCAACCAATATATCTTTTACACAGCAAAATGTTATGTTGAACGCATAACTTTTAATTCTGCACAAGATGGATATTGCTCTGAAATTCTTTGAATACCTCTACACCAGAATGTTCTTCCTCAAAAGTCTGCTGAAAATGCTGTGAAGGCCTCAGGGTTTAAGCCCTCATTTCTTCTTTTTCACTGGAAGTGATCAGCAGTGGACCTTTTAATGGACAAGAGGGAATGTTTCAAACCTCCCTCATTACTATTCACAGACTGTTTTGAAAGGTAAGTACATGGTGGCTTGCTGTCCAGAAGGGCAATGCCCTTATTCTCTTGTAAATCTGCCCAGGGAGCATTTCACTGGACACCAGCCTGAGTTATATTGCTCCTGACAGTGATGTCAGAATGAGCAAATACTGAGGTCATAGACAAGAAATGCTGTCAGCATGGCACAGCAGTGTTCAGCTTGTAGACCCATGCTTTCCTTGTTTAAAAAAACAGAGACAGAATAACTGCCTTTCAGCTTCACAGTGTACTTGCATGAGCCTTTGCCTCTGGCTGCAAACAGGCAGTGCTCCCTGGATGCCTGCCTGGGCCTGAGGCTGCTTCCTCCTCTTGCTGCCAAAGGAGTCAGATGCCTATGGGGACAAAGGATGAGTGGGGGCAGCCCATGACCCCTGGCAAGGCTGTCTGAAGCCCTGCTGCCTGCACTGCCTTTCCTGAGGTTTTCTCCTGATACTGTTGATGTCTTATGTCTGCAGGAGTTGAACCCACAGTGACCTGCTTTAGTATTTTCTGTGTTTCCCTTGTATTTTTGTTCCCCTGAATTTCAAAGAAATTGAAAAAGAATCTTCTTTGATTTTGCTTTGACATGGCACCCTGCTCTGTAAGTGACCACTGATAAAGATGAAGTTTGCCCTCCAGGACAGACCTCAGTGGTTTTAAAATCTCTTCACCAAAGCACAATACTACATAAAGTACAGCTGGTAGCAAACAGCTGCCAAACACTGCACATCCAGATGTTGCTGGGAAGCCTAGTATTGCAATATTCAAAGTCCAGTGAAGCAACAGCTAAGTGAGGCTGAGCATCTGAGTGGAGAGGTATGGTCACGGGCACAGAGCAGGCTGCACACTGACTGGCTCCCACAAAGTGATGGCTGTGCTAAAGAGCAGGGTGCCTTGGGTCAGAGAGAGGTGATTTCCCTGAGGCAAGACATGCCCACAGCAGCAGCAGGACCTCCAAAGGTGTTCTCCTGTCAGCTTCAGCAGAGCAATGAAGGGGAGGCACCGTGCAAGAAGAGAGGAATGGGTTTCGTGCTGTCTTCCCCTGCCTCTGCCTGGTTTCCTTCACAAACACAGCAAGCATGTTTTCTTCTCAGAGCTGGCCTGCTTGGGACAGCAGGTGGATGTGTCTGGTAAATTTGGATGGGGTTTTGATCATTATCCCCAAAGGGAGAGGAATTTTCATCATAACTGCAAAGCTCAACTCTCTACTGAAGATCAGAGAGAGAAGGATCAGTGGACTTTGCGGAAAGTGCAAGGTAAACACCACTGGCAGCTGATAACTGGTGAAAATCCTCAGCATCTCCAACTGAGCTGTTTGCATGTCACAAAACCTACAACATGGAAAATTCAACTACCCACTGCAGTGAACCCAGTTATACTGTTTCCAATACTTTTTCGGATCTATTTTTTATATTGAAGAGATCTAGCCCACCTCTTGTTATTCTTTGCTTTCCAGCCTTTCCAGCATTTCCTTGCTGTTTCTGTGGCATAAGGACAAAGTTAATCCTTATTTCCCCCAATGCAAACCTGGTCCCTGAGAAGCCCTGTGTCTCTCCCTGCTTCTGCTGTGTGGTCCTGCATCACAGCAGGGTACCACTATTTTGATATAGAGGAAAATTAAAGGCTTTGCCTTCCCTGATGAGTCTGGCACAGCCTGTTTTAAGTATGAGATTGACGGAGGGATGCTCTGAAGGAACAACTCCTTCAGCTAATAAAAATTTACCCTCAATAAACGGTAAATTTACAGGTAATAAAAAAATTACCCTTAGGGAAAATAATTGCTAGAATTTGTAGAAGAAACAAGAGTAGATGCATCTCAAGGTTTGTTTCATGCTCTCAGACGTGCAGGGGCAAACAGAAGTCTAGAGACCAAAGTGTACTCTGGCCTGGTGAGATTAGGCATCTCTTACAGAAAAGGGGGAGCAGCACTTAGCTTGGGAAATGCTGTCTGCAGGACTCTGCAGACTCTGCAGTTGAGAAAGGGCCTTGCTACCTGTGCTAAGAAAGATAGTGCTGTGACCACTTTAGTAAAAGTTCTAAAATTAAGCAATTTAAGCTTCTACATGGAAGAATTCCTTATATAGTGGTGGGACTTGCTTTTCTGGAGCTGCAAACTGCTCTGCCACCAGCTTCTGTCCTCTGCCAGAAGCCACTCACTGTCTCCATCCTTAGGTGAATTAAGAAACACAGGCTTGGTAGTATTCTGTTTCACATGGGGATTTTTTTTTCTACCTCTGACAAGAAAAAGACACTACATTATTGAATATCCTCTCTAAATTTAGCACAGGTGCCTGGAGTACTAGTGCTTTACATCTCTTTGAACTGAGACAAGTCATGTAATTGAGGAGTCATGCCAAACCAAATCTGCTGTTGAAGCAGAAGGATTGAGTGTAACAAATACCCCCATATGCTGGAGAAGCCAAATCCACTGTCTTCCATTCTCCATGTTAGACGTAAATTTAGAAAGTCATAGAGAAAAACATGCCATCCATGCATATCTGAAGTGTTGTTGAACTGTTTTGTATACTGTTTCAAATTCTTTAATGTAGAGGTTGGGACAAGAGAAAGATTAGCATTATTTTTGTTTCTGTTGATAAGATACATCCTGACATTTCTCGCAACATGTTGGGTCACCTGTGGCCTCCAGCCAAGGTCAGGGTCTCTGCTACCTGTTGTACAAACACAGAGTAAGTAACAGCATCTGTTTTGATTAGTATACAGTGTAAATTAACAAGGTCAGTCAAAGACTTAGAATGAGAGCACAATTTTATGGCCAGCTATGTGAGGCACAGACGAGTTACTTGGCAAGGTCACACTGGAAGTCAGGTGGAAGGTGAGGACAAGTGCAGCTTTCCACACATCCAAATCCTCTGGGGAGCACCCAATGAAGGCAAGTGGCCTGTTTTACCACATCTGCAGTCCTGACTGTAATTTATGATTCTATATGTGGAAACTGTTTATCAAACCTATCATTTATAAGTACTGTGAACAGTATATCTTTGGCTGTTTGTGTGTTCTTGATTAGTCTGGGGGTTGGTTTTTTGTGTTTTCATTCTGAACTGCATGATGTGCAAGCAAAATTCTTGGTTTTGCTTTTAAAGCCCAGAGACCACTAGCAATGTAAAATCAGGTTTTATTTCTGCTAGGCAACAGCGATAAGTTTGCAGTTACTGACAAACCTCAAGATCTCCTTACAGCCTTGGTGCTGGATGTTAGCAGCTCCCAGTCAGGGCCTTTCAGGTTAGTATACAGCTTCCCTTTGTGTTGCTAAGTCACCCTAATCTGTAGAGAGTGCACAGCACTTCACAAGCCATCCACCTCTTTCTAGCATGTTTGACACCTCCTGAGTGAAGAGCAGTCTGTATTCAGTTTCCTGGACTCAAATGAAAGAACACACTAAGTATGGTATTTTCTATCAAAAAGCGTCAAATATTACGCTGGCAGTTATAGAGAAAGGTATGAAACCAGAAAATCATCAGTTCTGTTCTTATCAAGAAGGGTCATTCCCGTCACCTTACTTATCCAAGGTGATAAAAGATGACTCCCTGCCAGAGGAAGTCCAGGGGGGTGGGATACCCAGAGAGAGGGCAGGCAGGGGGTAACCCAATATCATTCATCCAGTGTTGCTTCCAAACAAGCTCCCTTCACTCAAAATGGCATTTCTCATTCCAATTTTCCTTCTCACTGGTTGTGCTGTCTGGATGCTGGGACATGCATTTCTGCTTCATGTCTTTATATTTGATTAGTGAATACTTTTCTTGCTGTGTTTACACCTTTTATTTCTCCCTGGCCTCTCCTAGCACTATGATCTGATGGTAGAAGTCCAATTTGTACATTTAATAATTTCTTTTATAAACCCTGTAGGTTTCATTCTTATACAGACTTCACATAAACATGTAATGTGAAATACCTGATGGTGAGTTTGGGTAGCTGCTGTAGGCAAGGTGCTTTTCTTAACAGGGAGGCTTCCTCTGGCGCCCTCTCCCAGCACAAAGGGAAGAAACCTTCCATGGAATCATTTCTGTTCAGCGTGGAACACTACTTCTGAAGCATACCGAAAGCGTGCTGACTGCAAACTGTACCCGTGAAGTTAAGACCCCTCTCCCTCCTCACCAGCCTGAAGGCCTGATGCTACAAATGAGTCTGTTTATTGGGAAACTTGGACCAAGGATGGCACAGCTTGGTGATCTTTTCCAAAATGGCATAAATTCAAAGCAAACACTGCCATGTAGCCCCAAAGGGCCTTGGTCTTCTGGGTAGTCAGGCGGGCTGCTAGCAGAATTGCATTCCCTCTCTCTCTTCTTGATGACATCTCCAAAATTAACTGCTTTGTTCTGGATGTTCAACAGGTGGGACTGAGAACAATCCTTCTTGCTCACGTTATGCTATCAGTCAATGTAATTGGCTACACAAAAGCAGAATCAATCACTGCTCTCCCTTTACCATGTGCTGCTTAAAGAAAGGGGGTAAATGATCTGATTCCATCTGGTGTGGGTGTTGCTTACTTTTTTTTTGAGGTTCACTATGTAAGACCAATACATATTTTTTAGACAGTAAGTGCAGAAAATAGACCATTTCAAAATCATCATTTTGCATTTCAGCTTGGCTCTGTAGAGGACTATGTGACACATGAACAAGTTCCTTAGGATCTGAGGTGAAGCCAGTTTTTACAAAATTTTTGGAGTCTCAGGCCCCATTTTGATGTTTTGTGTACAGATTTTCTTCACCCTTTTCACTTCACCATTACTGCTTTTTCTTGCCCGATCTTCCGTACTAAGATATGTCAGGAAGCATTTTACTTAGTGATGTTACTATTATTAGTTTGTAGAAAAAGTAGGCATTTGCAGACACATTTCCTAGCTGGAGCCACCTCAGACCTAGAAAATCTGCCAGGTTAAGGAAAGAAAGTCAAGTCTAGGTGAATGATGCCCTCTCTGAGCAGATCATATATGTTTAAGCTGGCACATTTCATGAATGAAATACCTGTGAAATATCTGTGTGGGCTGAATAACATATACCAATTGGTACAGGCACACCAGCTAACAGTACCAGAGTGTACATTTCAAAGTGTTTTAAAATTCACAATTAGGGAGATCTTACTGAAAACTAATTGTGCACTTCAGTCTGAGTTTAATAAATAAAATGTCAGTCTGTAATAAATTTAGCAAAGGTGAGTGGACTTCCTGCTCCACGCATAAATAGGTGTGTAATCAGTGAGGCATATATTAAACATACCAGTTTACAGGATAAATACTGAAATATCAATCCTTCTGGCCCCACAAAGCTAATGAAAAAAAGATATTGCTGTCTGTCTCAGTTGATTAGTTTGGACAAAGGTGACAAATCAGGGAAAACATAGGTGTCAGAAACATATGTACCACATATGTTTGTAAGAATTGGTCAAATTTTTTTATTCAGTTGGCTTAGTATGTACTTACTTAATAAAACATATATTTTGTATCTCATGTGCCACACTTCAGAATTCTGTTTAGACATGTAAAAGTACCAGTGCAAGCAGGATCACACTCATGCACATCAAATTAACACACATGCACAGATCTAGGTAGATAAATATATTATTTATATGATTAGAAATTATTACCAAGTATAATATGGCAGAATGATCGCAATGGCAAACTATAACAGAAATATCCAATGCATGTTATGAAACACAGCAAAAATGTAAATGAGACATTATAGGAAAATCATTAATGTTTTCTATTTCTGTCTTCGGAATATGAATCCTGCCTTGCTCTGGGTCTGTATTTCCCAAAGGTTAGTGAAGTGCTAATTTCAAAGTTTGAGGAGCAATCAAATGCCTAACAGATTTAATTTTGAAACCATTTTTACTCTGAGCCTCCCATCTACTGTCTACACAATTTACCAACTTCAGTATTGTTCCTTCATGTTTTTTGGAAACAGTCTTTTAAGATTAAGAAAGCTTCAGCAAAAGAAACCCATTCTGAAGTACTAAAGCAACAAACCATTTTTATCCAAAGAAACACAAAACTGAGTCAATTAATGGACATGGAAAACATAGTAAAAATAGCCTAAAAATTAAATTGTTTCAAGTGAAACTTTCAGGTATTGAGCCTACCATTATTTGTTTAACCAGTAGATTTGGTGACAGAAATTAGAGCAGAAACAGGCGTAGAAATCAAATCATAAAGATGAATGAAGGAAATACATATTTCTTCAGACAGTACATGAGACATTTTTAGCCAGAAATGAGTTTTCTAGCCTAGAAAAGCTCTCCCTCAAAATATCTAAGCTTAAAAAGTGATAACATTTTACAAGCAGAACAATAAACCTTTTCAAAGTTTGGGTGGGCGGAGAGGGGTGGGTGGTGTAGTTTTTTGATTTTGTTTGGTTTTGGTTTTGGTTTTTTAATAGGTCATAGAATATAAAGTGAAGTTAATAAATCGGGGTAGTCTGGTCTCAGGAAGGATGTTACCCATATCATCCATCACCTGAGCATGAGGGAAGTGGCAGCCAGAGGGGCAGGCTGAATTCTCCAGGGGCAGCAAGGACACACTCAGTATAAAGAAGGAAGAAACTGCAGGTCTTGAATCTTAATCCTACTTAAAACGCTGAGTGCTGTAATTGTGTTACCTATTGTTGCTAACAGTGGCTGATAGAGGCAGAAGATGTGATGATTCACATGTGATGTAGCAAATGATGAGTATGGGAGAGGAAAATTCCCACAGCATACAAAGCAATGAAAATGCATGTATAGAGTAGATCGTTCTATCCCAAGGTTAATAAAAAAAATCTGTGGAAATGACTGAAGATGTGTAACAAAACACTTAAGAGAAAAAAAAAAATTGTATCATTGAAGACATGTTCTAAAAGAAGGCAGGATAATATCAAAAAGCTTTAATTATTTACAGTTTATTGCACTAAGTCTATAAGAGATGTGTCATGCTTTGTTTCCTACCTGGGCTATGTAGAGAGAGAAACCACCAAACGAATACCCTCTGCAATTTGTCTCCCATCAAGTGTATGGTTATATAGATCCCATGCCTCATTTACAAGTGACATTTCACACAGAAGTGACTTACTGAAAAGTAACCTCCTGGGAAAATAGCTTCATGATCACTGATCTGAGTGTGCTTAGGCACAGCGGGCAGCTAAAAGGGTGTTATTCAGAAATATATCTTATTATTTAAAACAAATGAGCTTTATGCCATCTTTGTCATTTTGAAATATAGTACTATTTCTGTCACTTTTGTTTTTAAGTAGTATTCTGATAGCTGGTTAGGCATACTCCGTTCTGTAGTAGTGGGCTATGATTTATTTGACTCAGAAAAAATGTTTAATTTTTTTTCATGGATAGCTTTCACACATCCTCTCCCCCCTCATCCCCCACCAGCTGTGAGGTAAACCTTACATAACTGCAGCATGGCAGTGATGTTTAGCTTTGCACAGAGAATGGCAGCTCTCATTTGTATTAAGGAGACTACACCCACTTTAATCATCTGCATTTCACTGATATATTTATGTGTATGTTTAGATTAGACCAGAGAGCATATTTTATTCATTATGAAGAAATTAGAACCCAGGTGTGATATTTCAGTTCTTGCCTGGAGTTACAGTGTGTCTCTTGGCTATTTGCTTCCAGTAAGGTGGATGCTTGCCTGGGGGAAATCCTGCTGAAAAGTCAGGACCTGCAGTTATTCTGCCACCAGTCCTTTGCTCCTGACCAGATCTCAGGCCCCAGGCCTTCCATTTCCTGACAGCAGTTTGGGGATCATGCATCTTCACTGCCCTGAGGGAGGCAGAGTACACAGAGTGTGCTCCTTGCACCTTGGTACACCTTTCTCCAGGAACCCCAGATGGGAGTGCTGGTTCTTTCCTTGATGAAACAAAAATTGAAGTTTTTAGGTGAAAGTCTAGCAACAAAAATGTACATGTAAAATAAAATTTAAATCAGAATTCTAGCTAAAATTTAAAATTTGTTTAACAGTCTATTAAATAATGCTTGACAACACATGGGGGACTGGATCTTATAGCTGTCTGAGACAGCTCCTTTATGAGTTCATCAGCAAGCTGCTCTCTGGCCTGACAACATAATGCCTGTCAGAGGAGCTGAAGGCTGCAATTATCCACACAGATTAGTAAAGCCATGATTTCTGAGAGGTAACCTGTGTGGTATAGAGTCCACAACTGATACATAAATGATGCCAAGGACAGACTGATTACCAATGTATTTTTCACTAGCATGTTGCATCTTCTAAGTTCAAAATATTGTGAATTCAGGATGAAGGTTTCACACAACTAATGCGTGGCTACACGGAATTCTCTTTTCAAAAAAGCAAAAATGTTATAATTCCTTTTTTTTTTTTAATTTACCCTACCAGAATCACAAAATCTATAGTGCACTTGTCTATTTCTCTTGAGCATGAAAATCCTAGCCTAAAACTATTTTAAAAGCCCTGGGATATTCCACCCTAATCATGCACTTCTTTCAAGCAAATCATCACTTTCACACACTTCTAAGTGTGTCTACAGAGAGGCAAGCACATGCTGCCATCCCGTGTTTCTAATTTCCCTCAACAGGTGACAGTGGGAGTTCCTGAGACCTGGCCATGACTTGTGGATGTCCTTTCCTCATTGCTGCCCATATTTTCTTTTCTTTCATGTTTTTCAATGTCCTTTCCTTAGGAAAAATGCATTTATTTAATAAGCACTGAATTTAGGGAATCTGTTGTAGCCTCCTCAAAGGTGCTGGAGCCCTGATGTATAGAAGCATTGATAAGCCCTAATTTATCCTCAATGACAAAAGTGACATGCTGACATCTGGCATGCAGGTCCAGGAAGCTGACATGATATTCACGCTCTGCTGGAATGAGGAATGAAGTGATTTTTATTCTGTCTTGAGGAATTGATTTTTTTATGGGAAGGCTTTTCTCCATAGGGATCATGTGTGCGGTCTGTAACATCTAGCATGAGTTCCAGAAAACTACTATCAAGGGTCTTGTATCTTGCTGCTGATGCTCAGGTTTTCCATAAACACAAATATTGTGATTACCTTTTTGAACAGCATGTCTACTTCAGTCAGGGCTGCTCTTTCTGCCAAGCAAACACAAAGGTCAATGAGCAGTGTACAGGAATTGCACAATCGTTGTAGAAAACTTCATGAGTTCTTGTTGAAGATAAAGAAACACCATGATCTTTTCTTATGATGTGTGCCATATTAGTTGGAAGGATGCTGAGATTTCACAAAGTTGAAATTGTGTCCAATGCATGCAATAGCCTAGCTCTGCCTTTGAGAGCAACAGCCTCCTACACCTCCAGCAGCCCTGTGACTATGCATTTCAAACAGTACTTTCCAAGCTTCCTCTGTTCTCCTCCAAAGCTCCCAGTTTTTGAAACTGAAGTAATTAATCAGTTAGGCATCAGTCACTAGTAAAATTTTTTCAATACCTTCTCATACCAAATCTTCAAAACCAATCATAGATAATAGCTTTGCTTCAGCTGTGGTTCTTGAAATTCCATGAGATATGGACTGCCCTGAGCACTGCCTGGCTAAAGGATTTTGGTTTTTAGAAGGCATGTCAAGATGTGCTCCATGTTGATTTAAAAATACAATAAACTGATGGCTGTGAATGGTTTTATCCATGTTCCTAACAAGCTTTAGAGGACTGTGTACATTCCCACACTCCCAATCACTTCTGCGAAAGCAATTTTTTGTGTTTGTCCTGTGTCTGAGGAACTTTAGGAAGAAAGTGAGTAACAGCAGCAGAAAACATGCTTGTCAGTAATTACTGCTTGTATGAAAATAACTCGTAATTGTGCTATATAAATTCCATTCTCTCAGATTTTTCCTACTGTCCTCTCCAGTGGGCATTATATCCACAGCACCACGGGGAGTTATGAACTCTGTTTCTATGGCCCTGGGTGAGGTTGCACTCAGGGTGCTGTGCAAGGACAACAAGAGGCACCTCTGAGGGCCTAGCTGAGACTTCAAGTCCTAAGGCCCATGGAAAGATGGAAGGAGATGGGGTGGCTTGGTCTGCAAAGAGGAGTCAGCAGTACAGTCTAAGAGTTGCCTGCAGTTGTGCAAAGGGTGACTGCCAAGGCGGAGGCATAGCAGCAGCCAGTGAGATGAGGCCTCAGTGTTGCAGCTTGCAAACTCAGGACAGGCATCCTACTCCCTAGGAGGGGATGCAGCACTTCACAGAGGTCTCCAATCTTACAGGCTTTAAAAGCTTGGCTGGGCAAAGCCCCTTCAACCTGTCAGAGATATGGAGAAAGTCCTGCCTCCGACTGTGTATCAGAGGAAAGATCTCCAGGGTGCCATCCCAGCTAACACTTCTATGATTCTCTGCATGAACATATGAACCATACCACCACGCTTCAGACCTTAAATTCACAATGTATTTCACTTTCTTACTTAAAAGTTAAATTCACACGTTTTCTGCTTAAATTCACAGATGTTTTCTACAGTCCTCAGTGCAGGAGGTGTACAGCAAACTGATCCTTCTGCCCCTTCTCAGGACTGTGTGTGTTCCAACAGGTGTCCCTGCCAGAGAGACTTGCTGTCCTTTTAAGGCTTTCCCTCTCTCTCTGATCTGTCAGGTCATAGTTGTGGAGCTGGATTTTAACACTCGGAATGCAGCTGAAGGCAATCATGGTACAGCGTAGGTGTAATTTTTCTTCAGAGCAGTGAGGTATCTGTAGCTAGATGTCTCAGCAGCAGAATTCAGTCTGAGAGTTCATCAGGCTGTGACACAAGTTTCTCAAGCAGGAATGGATCTTCTGTGCGTACTAGGGAAGAAGAGAGTATGGAAAGAGGACATTATGTAATAGTGGGGAAGCATGTCTCTAACTTCTCACAAACCAGTCTGCACAAGATTTCTGAGATGCAGAAATTAATCTACAGGGAAAGTGCTGAAGCAAGATCACACCAAGCCACAGGAGGAAACACCACAAATATGGGCACAGAGAGATTATCTATATGTCTATTTATATCTGTCTATTTATCTATCAATCATCTCACCATGATACTTTCATAGAAACCTCAGAATTACAGTCCATCTAACGCTGGCGCCTTGACTGCTAATAATCCCTCTTACTTCTGTCAATCAGCTTTTGCAGCTACCACCAGCATGAGCCCCTTATATATACAAGTTGTGGTGGTTATCCACATGCAAATCTCTAAATCTGCCTGCTTGTTAATTTACTTTTATAATTTTTATTAGTTTTCTTTCCATTGGAGAGTCCTCTGTGAAGACATGTTAGCTAAGTTTACAGTGTAGAGAGAGGCAAAATGAGAATAATCACCAATGGGCAGTATCTCAGTTTCTACAGTTAAAGGGGATTAATTAAATTACATTAAATATATGGCATACAAGAATAGCAGTCAGGGTCAGTGACAGGAACTAAATGATGGGAGATGATCTCTCATTAGCAAAGCAGTGATCGAGGGAGGAGAAGAACATAGTAGCAAAGATACAGCAAGTAAAAAGCACCCCTTCAGAAAACAGTTTGGGTCTAATCTGCCTTTAAGATTGTCACTGTGCAACCTCCTAAAGTCGTTTATTATCAGTTAAGAATCCACAATCTTCCTTAGATTCTATTTTTAATTATGCTTTTCAGTTATCTCCCAAACTGATGTGGTTGTTTGCTGCCCTCATTGTTTTCTAGTGTTTCCAGTGTATATCTTCTTTATCACAGTTTCTTTTTTAAAATAATTTTAAATAAACACAAAGTTTTCAAATTAAATCCAAGTGACGTATTGCCTTTCATCCTTTCCAGTAGGAGTACATTCAAATCCAATACATTTTCTCTAGACTTAAACTAAAAGCATCAGGCACCTTGCAATGGAAGGTAACAATAACCCATCATGATTAATATCTATGCATTTTTCACATATAACTCATGAGTTTTTCAACTCTGTCTGCATTTAAACATGTAACTGTCATCACAAATGTCAGCCAGTTCCAAAGGAAATTCCAGAAGAAAGAAAAAAAATTCATTTTTTCCATACTTTATCTCTCTAAAGAGAGATTCTCCTGTCTTTTTTCCTCCTTATTATTAGCTCCGAAACAAAAAAAAAACTAGACTGATGCTTAGACCTCAAACCTTTCTCAGAAAACTCATCCTATTACCTTTCACAGATTGATACATGTCTGTTCACAGCATCAGGCTTTTTCTACAAAATTTACTGCTATTTCTTCCTAAGTAAAAGTACCCCAAATGTGACAAAAGGACACCTTAGCTTTAATCTTGTTTTTACCCTAAGTTATTTTCTGCCCACTACATAATTTTCTCTTTGGCTTTTGGTCACACTTCTCGTGTACCCCTACCTTCACAGCAGGAATCTGCACAGCTGTTACAGGGGTGTGATTACAATGAGACACCTGCATTTTCTGCATAATGTGTGCTCTTAAGATGGAATTTCAATATGTGCAAAAAAGCATCATCTCAGTTGAAGGGTATGGAAAAAACTCTCTTACTTTGTAAGTGGATGGCTATTTTAGCTCTGGCTGCTGTCACTAAAAAGGTCCAGCAAATGTGTCTCTAAAAATACAGAGATTATTTTTCACCTATAAATAGATGCTTTGAGAAATGCATACAAACCTCAGAGAGACTTTAACAGTCACGGGCACATGTAATGGCTTGCCTGTGGTAGTTGTAAGCCACCTTGCACTTAGAGCAAGCAGTAAGAATGTGCAGCTGGGTGATGGATAGCCCTGATGAGCTGCATGCTCGTCCCTTTTGCTCAGTATCATTTGTCTGTGTATCTGGCCTGAGCCTTTTGAGCAAGACAGAGCTACAAGCTTCAGTCAAAGACCATATGTCAGCCCAGCCAGTGAAATGGTGAGGGTTAACTCCACCAGGCCAGGAAGGTTCAGGCCCATAGTATACCCAGCCTTTCAAAACCTACATGAAAGTCTGGAATAAACACAAGGCCAGTGCTTGTCCACCGGTCTATCACATTTCCTTTACAGAAAAGGTCAAATAAATTAACCAGTCACAACCTGAACTGTATTTTCATCTCTTGCTGGGGTTTAGAAATATGCACAAATTTTCATAAGCTTTATCTCCAAGGTAATGAGCAAGATGCAGACTCCAAATGGCAGATTAGTATTTGAAAAATTTCCTTTTTATTTCCCAAACAACAAAAAATCTGGCAAGGAACTAAAAATGCTGCTCATTACAGGAACTGAAATGACCAAAATTCAAAAAATGCCTATACTTGCTATTTTTACACAAAAATGCAGATATGCCAGGAACTCCTAAAAATGCATGAGAGATTTTGCTAAAACTTGTTGATTTATGTGGAAAGAAATGAAATGGTAGAGCCTTACAAATGCCCCAGATCAATACTGAGCTTGGCTTGCTGAGGCCCACAAAGGAAGCTGGGGTTAGAAAAAACAGGAGTTGCTGAGTCCTCTCTCTGTTGCTAAAGTGCTAGCTCATGTGTTTCTATTAACATCAGTAGTATTTTTAGAAATGTTACATGTTACTCTTTTCACTTACCCTTTCAAAACATATTTGTTTTCTCTTGACATATTGGCTGAACTGTAGTTACTATTTTCACCTTTTACAGAAAGAATTACTGACTTGTGGAGATACTGCAGCTTTCCTCATGATGTGTCCTGTCTGTAAACTCAGGGCAGCCTATATTTAAAACAGTGTCTGCTGTCCTTTCTTCTGATTATCACTGTTTCTTAGACCTTAACTTTTACTAGGCCAATTAATTTTCAGTGTCTTGTCTGGTGCAGTGTGCTCAGAGAATGTTTTGTGCTTATAAATATTTTAATTAAAGGTTAACTCAAATATCAGGGTTTAAAAGCCTCTAGAACTCAATTTACAATATGTCTGACCTGACTAATCATGCTGTGGGCCAATTAGTAACATGACAGGCATAGTGCTAGTTGGGGGAATGATGGGAGAGGCAGGAGCTGTGTCCTGTGTAGGGAACCCAGTTTGCTCAGTGATGTTGGGTGAAGCACTGCTTTGCTTGGGGTAGAAGTCAGTGTTGTGAAAGATCAGGTGCAATGAACCTCATAGTTTAGCCTAGTGTCTGTGAAAGTTTCCTTCCTGAACCAGCTGGGATTTTCTTTCAGCAAAGCCTCCCCTTCTTTATGAACATCTTCTGGATTGATAAAAATCTGAAGTTTTTATAGGGAAGAGGCAGTTTCCCTTAGTTTCTGGACTGAAGACACAATTGCTATATCCATTTGGAAATGAGATGGTGATTTTGGATTAGATCTTTGAAAGCATAGAAAATGAGAAGCTGTCCAGAAAATAAAAATTTCCTTGGGATTGAAAATAGAGTTACTAGAAGGAGGATAGGACATATCTGCTTGTGATGCTGTGTAATTCCTGATGTCCCCACATGCTGGTTGTTCTGTGGAATTCTGTTTCCATGTCTCAACAGGATATGGCAGAAATTAGAAAAGCCCAATTAGAGGCAGGGGATGACCCGAGGAAGGGCAGCCACTGCCCAAGGAATGAGAGGATTTTACCTTGGAGATGAGCTGACAGGGTGCTGTTGAGAGGCCTCTGTAGACACTGAAAGACACAAGGTACGTGGGCAGAGGAAAAACAGCTCAATGCCTTTTTCATGCTGTGCCACAGGAATGTGGATCTTCATGTGAGCTGCAGCTGAGCGTGGGAACTCCTGGGCACAGGAGCAGCAGCAGGTAGGTGCTAAATTCCCACAGTAATGTAAAAGGCACTGAGCTTCTCAAAATAAAAGCCACTGGAAGCTGCTAATGACAAACCCAGCTGCCCTGGCTGACAACATCCTGTGCTGCCAGTTCTTCCCAGGACAGTGTTCAAGGAGCTTCTCAGCACACTCACTGCCCTGCCCTGAGCATTTTGGCATCTGCCAATGAGGGGACACAAGACAAGATGAAGATTTGGTCTAGCCTGGTACAGCACTTGCTATGCAATAACTTCTTGAAAGTCTTTACCTGCTTTGTTTTGGTGTTTCTCAGGAGAAAATGTGTTTTCCAGAGAGAAAGATTTTGTTTCAAAAACAAAGTTGTTTCAAAGGACCAAAAAAAAAAATAATAGCTGAAACCTCAGTGAAATGTTTAGAATTTACTCTTAGCCTATTTTTTTCCCCAGCATCAGGGAGATGCTTTGTAACCCAGCTGAGTGGGGCAGTCACTGGGAGAGCCCTCATTGCCTGCTTAGTCACACAAGTGGGAGGTTTCTGAATTCCTAAACACTTATGTTGTAAAAGCCTATTAAAAACTGCTCTAACGCTTCTTAGTAAGAAAGGTTTCTCCACAAAGGACTGCAGTTTTTTCAATGGGAAATGGAAACCAACCATTCTCCCTTTAAAGAGCTTTTTCAATGCACATACTTTTTTTCTACATGCACAGTACTAGACTGCTACCAGCTGAACTGCCCCTCAGACATGCAAGTATAAAACACAACCAGCATCATAGCAACAGCTGTGTAAGACATTGAAAACAAGGTCTGTATTCTTCCAAAAAATTTGAACTTATAGGATAGCCAGTCAAAAATTTTGCATTGATTGTAAAAGGGAAAAGAAATCTGTCAAGATGGAAAATCCTGTATTCCCCATGGAATGAAAGCTTTTTTTGGAACTCAGCACACACAGAGAAGGTATGGCTCTAACTCCTGTTACACTGGAGTAAAGACAGTTTACGATAAAGAATTTTAATGAAGCTATCAAAGATGCAGTCATAGAGCCACATCAGCCTTTGTGGCAATGGGTATAGCTCAGGATCTGACATGAAGTGCAGTCAGGGAAGCTGTTGGAATCAGCTGTGGATACTCAAAACTTAAATTCCTAGATTTAGCTAAAACTACTCTAAAATTGATGAGAGAAGAGATGGGAACAGATGCTCGTATCCTCATCAACGTGTTTTCTACATGCCTGGTCCAAGGAGGCTACTATTTTCCTTTTGGAAAATTCCTAAGGGAGGGTGAGAATGGTAAACAGCACCTGCTTCAGCACAAGGACAGGCAAGGCAGTCCCCGTGGAGTACAGCCTGCAATTAAAAGCCTCTGGGGCTGTTGAAGGGGAACTGAAATGGCTCTACAACCTCCCTCCTGTCATCTGACTATACAGAGTACCCTGCTTTCACAGATTATAGGAAACAGGGCCACACATCTTTTAATGGCTGAAGGATACTGCAAGGCTTTTAATTGCAGGCATGTAAACTGTTGAGGATCTTGTTTCTTACTCATGTGAGATAGGCTATGGTGGAGTGCATCCTATGCTGACAGCAGCAAAGGTCACTTGAGCAGGCATGGAGCTGACCAAGGAGTCCAAATCTTCTGGGATTTGCTGCAGCAAGGTGGCCTGTGGATAAGACTTCTGCAAACGCCATCAGGTTTGAATGCACAGATCAATGATGAAAATCTTGTTGGTGCATGACAAAATTCACTGCTACTGTGAGGGCAGGTGGCCAGCTGTCCACAGAAGCTCGAGGCTATAGCCTTGTCACTGAGATTTATGGTCTTAACATGATTTATTTCTGAACCAAAAATAGATAGCTGCCAATTGCAAAGGGAAGTAAAAAGCCATCCTTCCTAATGGAAGCAGAATTTTCTTCTGGTAACATTTTTGCAAGAATTAATGATAACAAGTCTCTGGTGCAGTTACCTGCTCTTTTAGGAGCCATGTAGAACATTTTATTACTCTGCTTAATGTCTGAGCATTGATGGTGTTTTATGTTTACATGCATGCAGTCTTTGCTCCAAAGAGCTGATGGGTTTACGTGTGAAGAGTGCAAACATTTAGTTTTCCTAGTGAAGAAGGACACTCAGCTATAAAATTTCCCAGATATGTTGCATGACCAGGTCTGTAGTCCTGGTAACTGCTACAGTCTTCTGGCTACCTGCAATACCTGTTTTTCTTTTATTGTAAATCCTTGTTTCCCCTTTTGGTGCCTCATTGAACCTTATATTTTTTTTTGCTAACATAGCACTAGCTTTGAAATTATTTTTCTCCCCTAAGCTTTTCATTTTTTACAGCACTGGATAATTTCTAGTTTCTTATCCCTGGCACTTACTACACTTTACCTTTTATATATTTCCAAGACATTTTTACGTTAGGTTTTTGGAAGCTCTGTGCTAGATTTTCACTTTTGCCCAAAGCCCCTGTTGGGAAGAATCTGTTTGGAGACTCCAGCTCCTTGAAGGAATGTGGCTTTTTTCCAACAGGTGTCTACCTATTCCTGGTGGCCACACAATAGGGACAAACTGTGCTTAAGGGTTTGTGTGCTGGACTCTATCACACTGCACATTGCTCATTGCTAAGAGGTGTGGGGGGAGGAGGAAAACTGGGAAGATAGTGATAATGAGCAGGGGGAGGCCTGATGAAGGAGAGCTGACAGGTGATAATGACTGGTATCATTAGGGTATGGTATGAGGGGAGAGGAAGGAAATAAGGGAGCATCTGGAGATGGTCTGACACTTTTGCAGCAGCTGGGTGTCTGGAGTGATCCTAGTGTTTGTTGCCTGTAAACAAAGAGGCCCCAAGGGACCGCAGCAGCCATTACTGGTCTTGAGGGCAGGTGGCCTCAGGGGAGGAGGAAAGTGGCTGAGCTCTGCAACGCCCTTGGCCCAAGGTCCCAGCAGGGAGAGTTCCCTTTCCCAGACTTCTCACTGTCTTCTGAGCTTTCCTTAGGCTTGCTGGTTTGATTGTTCTCCTGGTGGTATTTCTGTTTACTGTCTGTGCTTGTTTCCGGCAGGTTGAGCCTTGAGCCTCTTCTTCCCATAGAGGCTAGCAGCCTGCTCCAGGGATCCAGCTCTCTTCAGGCTGATTCCTGGCACTGTCAACAGAGAAGACTGGGGAGGCTGTCCTGTGGGAGCCCTGTGCTGTGCACAGCCTCTCTCACAGCCTTCCCCTGGCACCCGCACTGGCCTCTCTGAGAGGTGTGTTACATGGACCTGGAAGTCAGATCTGCAGCTACTGTTGTCATGATTTTTAAGTAGGCCATAGGAATTAACTGAGTTATTCCTACCTCAAGAGCTTACCTCCTGACACATCTTCAAAGATAAAAAAGGGTGTTTTGATATAAAGCACTGAAGTGAGAACAGCGGCCTAGAAAATTGCTCTATTGGTTGCTGTTTTTTAAACAGGAGGGGCTTTTTACTGTGAATTCTGCTGGCTTCTGCTTCTAGCCATTTGATCTTGTTAAGCCTCTGCCTACTGAAGAGCTCTCTACTCGTAATTACCTGCCCATGCAGCAATTCCTGGACAGGGAGCAAGTCACTTCTCAGCCTTTCCTTGTCTAAACTGACTAGACTGTGCTTCTTCAGTAAATAACTTCTCCTGGACTTCCTGTCCTTCTCCTTGTTTTCCTCTGAGCTCTTTTCAATGCTGCAATGTGTCCATTACAGTGGTTCCCAGCAGAGGTGTGGCATTCCACAGTTTCTGTACAAACTCCACGTACAGCTTTTAAGTAACACATCCCTACTTCTTCTGCTGATAGTTCTGTGCTTATTGCTTGTTTTGTTAGGTATGCTGGAAGTGCAGGGTCAGTGGGTTAACCTGCTTGACTCTGAACCTTTTTGAATCCCATCTTTCCAAACTGTTCCTGTGTATGTGTGTCCTATAGCCTTCAATATGAGATATTATCTATAGATATAATGCAATATGTTAGTAGGAAATTGTCTTACTACTGGAATACAGATCTGACAGTAGTCATAAACTCATCTATTCACCAGTCCACCCATTCTGCTTCAACTTCCATCAGTATGTTTGCCACCATCTAAATGAAAATACATAAAATAGCATTGGACTGTGAACACACTCCTTTGGCCCATCAGAAATGTCTCCATTTATCATCTATCTTTGTAACTTCAAGGTCTAACAGCAGGCAGACATCTGAATATGAATCTGCCAAGCTGATACACAAAGATATCTACGGACCAAGTTTATATTGGTGGCTAGGGATTATCCAGTACCTCATTCAAAACTGGCCTGAAAACTCTGCTGAAGTAATGCTTGGTAGACATACAGGATCTGCATACTTAATTAATTCCAGTCTTCAGACTATGGCCAGTCAGCAATGGTTGATTAACAGTAATTTTCCAGTAGTTAAACAATGAAATATGTCATGGAGGCATTATTTTTAAAAAACAAAACAACAACAACAACAAAAAAAAAACACCAGAAAACCCCCAAACACAAAAAACNTACCTGACCTGTGTTTGGTACAAACAGAGTAAGAGCTGTGGTGTCTCTAAGGAAGGTATGAAGACAGAAATGCTGGCTTCCTAGGCTTGCATTTCTGTGCAAGACAGAGAGACAGTTGGGGCCAGTTGGTCAGATGCCCTACTGATCTGAGCTCCTTGCCTAGCTCCTGGGACTGCTCACACCCAGATATCTGAGACCAACAGTGGTGGTTGGTTCTGTCCCCTGTGCCCTCCAGCTCCACCACATGGGCATGAAGGACCCAGGAATGTTCCTCCTTCTGCCTGCCGCTTTCTGCACTGTGCACAGAGGGTGCAGAGGGCCACCTGCAACTTTGGGTGAAAGTGAAGGCTTGGTAGCTCTTGCAGAACTAAGCAAGTAAAAGCTTGCTTTGACACAAGAAGGGCAGCTGGCATACTGGAGAGTTTGAGGATGAAGAGGGGCTGGAAAAGATAAACAAGCAGCAGTACACATGGTGACAGTACTCTTTGAGGATCAGCAAGGATGCTTGAGCCCGTGTGGTGGAGCAGTAGGACATGAGGCTGAGGGAGCAGGCTGGATTGGTGGAACAGGTTGTTTTGAGCTGGAAGCTGTGTTGAAGGAGTGGAAAACATCCAGAGAATCTCATTAAATAATCCTGTACTGCTGAATACGTAATTCTTTATTCATGCAAATGTCCCAAGAAACGCTTGACAAAAAAAAGGCTTTCACTGTGGGAAAAGAGGGAGCCCAGACAGCATATCAGAAACTTCTGACAAAAGTCCTCCATTCCTTTCAGTGAAGAAAAATAAAAGAAAAACTAGATTTGGGAACTGAGAGGTGAAAATTTGAACAAAGGCAAAGTTCAGTGGATTTGTGCCATTGAATGATATATATCTTCTCCACTCTATCATGGTGAAGATAATAAAATAGAAATAGGTCACCATGGATTACAGGGAAATGATCACTGGAAGGTTACATGCACTGTGTTTTTCTTAATGTATTTACTGAGTGCTTCACTGACTCAAAGGATTTTGCACATATCAGTGCTTTTTATGATGTTTTACCCTTTAGATGACAGCTCAATTACCTACAAAGTCAGTGCAAACAGCTAGTGCTTTCTTCTCTGTAGACTCTGAGTTTTGAATTACTGGCCATCAAACTGGGACCTGCTGGACTTTTATGCTTGTGATCTCTTCACCTCTCCTTCCCAATGAACTGTGGATTGACAGCTATTTTTGTACTCAGTTTTACTATATCTATCCTTCAATATGAGCTCTTCCACAGTGATAAGATGTTGCTACTAAAAATGAAGCTCAAACAGACTGAAATGACTGGTAATTTCTCACTTGTGGAAATCAATTTCCAAATAAACCCCACCCTTGTAGTCCATTCAATGGTGGAAAAGCAAACCTGAAGAAATAATAATTAAAAAAAAAAAAAAACAATAACAACAAAAAAACCTCAAAAAACCAGAACAACAAAATAAAACAAAAAAACCAAAAACCCCCAAAAAACAACAAAAAAAACCCAACCAAACAAAAAACCACTACCAATAGAACCACACACCCACACATAACAAAGACGAGCTATTTATTGCACACTGTATTCTAAAGGCAGGAAAAAAATACAAATGTCTTATTAAAAGATATTCTGTATCTTAGAGGCAACACAAACAGCCATATGATATGGTAGTTTCTATAGTGACTACTTGCTTTCCTTTGAAAGTTTGCTAAGCAATCAGACAAAACCAGAGCAACTGGCTGTGCTGCTGGGTAATTATTTCCCCTCATCATCCCCCAAAAGTACTGAATACACAGCTTTTCTGCCCGTGAATTGGTAATGCCCCTCCCTATAAAATAGCCTTTGTTGCATGAGAGAAAGGAGGGGGAGGTGTCAGAAACAGCTCAGCGGCGCTGTGGAGAGCAGAAGATTAGTCATGTTGCTGAACTGGCTTCGGGCTCGTAGTCTGGCATCTGGCTGGCTCCAGCGGGACCCTCGGTGGGAGCGCTGCCCGCCAGGAATGCCATCCCTTCCCACGGGCACCACGGCCGTCTCACCACGCTGCCGTCGAGGCGCATTACCGAGCTGAGTAATGTAAACAACGCTAACACAAGCACAGTGTTACACTTGGGCTTCCTGAAAACCTCCGGGTGTGCTGTGGGCTGACACAGAGCACGGTTACAGATCTTGAGAGAGAGATACATTCTGGTAGTTTCAAGGAAAAATAAAAGATGATGGTTTTTTTCTGTTTTGTTTTTTTCCCCTTTTTTTCCCTAAGCCCTTTGTTCTCTTCCAGTACGTTTGCCCTAGTTTAATTTGATAGGCATTTAACAGCAACGCTTCTGCTTTGCAATATGAGCATTTCTACCGTAGAGCTCTGAGTGAAATCACATTCTTGACTCCTCCTGTAAGTTCTCAGCTGACTTTTGTGAATGCCTGGTTGAACACTAATTCCTAGAGAACAGAGAATCAGAGCCAGGCTGAGCAGAAGTTTAATTCATTTTCCCTCCAGTGGCTGCTCCTTTATTAGTAGTGTTCCCCTTGATGTTGTCACTCTGCACTTCAAGACCCACCAGACAATTCCCTGTGGCGGATTGACAAGAAGCTAATATAAGCACTTTAGTCATCGGGAAAAAAAACCAAAATACTTGGTCTCCCAAGAAATATGACTCACCTGACAGTACAGACTGCAGCAGCATTAAGTTTAACCTCCCTTCTACAGCAATACTGTTCCAAATATGTCCTGGGTAGTAGAGTAAATAATTCAGCAGTGCATGATTTATTTTATTTTTTTCAGTGCTCCTTTTTCTTTTTCCAGAATGGTAGTGAGACAATCCTTATTTCCTATCCTTGAGCTTCTCAGTGAAATTTCCCCCTTCTTCCTGAACTCTGGATTTATGGCAAACATTTTGAGAATTCAGTGCTTAAGACTGAGACATGTTGACTAGACCATCAATCATGTGGCCCTGCTCTCTCGTGTTTAGGACTTCATGGCTTTTCTGGATAAATATAGGTTGTGATTAAAAGCTTGGGAGATGATTTTGTTTGGAGAAAGGTGCTTTGGGTATCAAACCTATGAATTTGACACTTGTTCTCTTCAAGTGTCATAAAAATAGAGTGAAATTGCACCAATAATCACAGAAAATTAGCATAAAGGTAGAGGAACTTTACTCCAAGGAACAGTCAGAGTAGTGCTTTAAACAGTCAGTAGTACTTTAAAAAATAAGTTGGCACACTGACTGTGAACTGTTGTTGTGATAATTGGTTTTATTTTTTGCTGAATAATGTTCTGGTACTAAAATGGAGTACAATTATGCTGTGACTTTGGAAGGACAATCATGGTTTTGATGTATTCATATTTTAATATTGAGTAAGACAAAAGCTCTGAAAAGGGTTATTGGAGGATGAGTTTTTGGCAAGAGAAATATAATCAAAATTGTTGTTCTTAACATACACTGAACTTAGATAATGTTTTAATTAAAAGGAAAAAAAAACATGTGCTACCAAAGTAGCCTTTAAGTTGAGGTGATTGAGTTGTGAATGAGATCATGATCTCAGTAATTCATCTTCAGTCTGATGTGATATTTTGCTTCTGCACCTGTGACAAATCCAGCTGTTCTAGGCACACTTCATAAAGAAACACCATAAATTAACATGGTGTCCACACATAAATACTGAAGAATCAGTGACAAGCTGATAAGAATAGTGGTTGCAGCACTGGTCCAGAAATTAGGAAAGCTGATTTTAATATCTCAGTCTGCCATAGACTGTCTCTGAGACCTTGAACAGGCTCTTTAAGCTGGGCCAACATGAAGTGATCTGTGGTAAGTGCTCTGAGCTGAAACACTCTCACTGATGTAGCCATCCATAGGGCAAGGTCCCATGTTAGTCTGGCATAAGGTAATTTATATTTGAATGACTTATTGCCTTCTCAGTGAGGAATATACCTTATGGATAAGAACAATAGTGTTCATGGCTGAGATTCTCAGTATTTGTCAAAGCTGGCCTCATTTCCTTCTGTGGGATCAGAATCAAGTAATGAAAGCTGGCTTTGAAAGTCTAGCTTCACCATGTCATTTGAACATTACTTCTAGCATCAACTGGTTTGTTTGCTACAGCAATAGAAAATGCCATCCACATTATTTCTGTGATTTCTACATTGTTGTTGTAAAAATGTTGGGAGAATAGAAATAAATAATTTCACAGGAAAGTTTAGTTTACTACCTGGCAGGATTTGTTTACAGATTGTAAGTGGATATGCTAAAGAAGAAGTCAGCCGTGTGATTTATTGAAACGTTTATCACCTCAGCTGACTTCACCTTAGCACAGATGTGTTTGTGAGATTTACATGCAGGCTGGAGAAGAGCTTGGAGGAATCTTGCATTTTTTTGTGCACAGACAGGGTTTTGTGTGAAACAGCATGATTGTTTCAGAGATCCCCTTCCTGATACATATCCAGTCTTCTCGGGAGACAAGAGCAGTGACAGACCTTGCTGCTGTGACTCATGTGACAGCTCTGTAACCCCATGCTGTCACTCCAGCATTTTCTGTGCTTGTGAGGAGTTGGGTTTCCTGGATTCTTTCCTCCCAAGTCACAGCCTGAGTCCCTCTCATGTAGCATAGTGCTGTCACCTACTAGGCCCAGGCAAATGGTGGATTGGGTTAGTTTTTCTCTTGCTGTTCCACCCTGGCTGTGCTGATTACAAATACATCTACTTCTGACACGTAAGGGAGGAGCGTCTCCCAAGGTCAAGGGTCTACTTTACTCCACCCCAGGGTAATGGCTCTCCCATTACATTTTCACATCTTTCATGCTTCATTCTGCACGTACAAGTGCATACGCTTTCAGTGAAAGCCCAGTTGTAGAATTGAAACCCTGTTGTAGAATTGAATTTTAAATTGCCTGCAAGACTTTTTCATCGTCTTAAATCAGAAGAAAGAAAAATTATAACAAGATTTTTCAAGTTATTAAATACACCTCTGCATGTCACCCAGTGCAAATATGGCCTTTCACCAGGGGCAATAAGTTTTCAGCAACCTTACCAGAAGGTCAGATGGGATGCAAAACTGGCAGCACTTGCTTCAGTGGAGGGCAGATGAAGGTTGTATACACCCTCTTGACTGATTTATATCTGGCAGCAGTGAGGAGGATTCATTATAAGAGTGCTTTCGGGAGATGCAGGTGAGCTGTAGGGGCCCCTCTGAGGTAATTGCTGTACCATGTTGTATGTCACTAGAAGAAGCCTGAGGGCTAAGAGTCATCGAATGATAAACTGGTAAGAGACAGGAGGCACAGTCACTGCTAAGAATGTGTAGGTTGTAGGAGATGGGACTAGCCTGCAGGTACAAGCACCCAAAGATATCATGTCCCAAAGCTCTCTTTCCTGAAGAATCACAAGAAAATCTGATATACCTGTTATTAAAGAGACACCCAGGATTATAAAATACTCTGGTTGCAATGACATTTTCCTCATGCAGGTGGTTAAAAATGCCCCATCCAGAAAACAAATTAATTCTTAGTATCAGAATACAGGCAGGCAGTAGTAGTTTTCTTGGATTAGATGGAAAGATGCAACTGAAAGTATTCTGGTAACATAAGAGGAAGTTCCTAAATTCTTAATGAGACATTATTTGTCTCAGATGATAATACTGCCAAAAATTGTTAACACACTGAATTAGCAAGAGTATTTTGTTGTTAACTGTTGCTCTCTGTTAATACTTAAATTTTCTGAACAAGGATGCAATATTGTTAGGTGTTGTTGGAGATATTAAAAGTTCACCTGGACATCCTCCAGGACAACATGCTGCCCCGGATCCTGCTTGGGATCAGGACTAGTGGACCGCCAGAGGTGCCAGCCAGTCCACAGAATTTTGTGATTCCTTTTTGCCTAGTGCTAAAGCTGCTATTAACTACTTCGTTCCTCTCATTTCCTTGTCCCTAACTTCCCAAAATAAACAGATGTGATAGTCACATCTATCTTCTGGGTTCAATGAGCAATTATAAATTAAATAGAAATTTTGGAGAGGGATAAATAACATTATAAGCTTAAAAATATAGGGCCTGGAAAGAAAGACAAGGCTGAAAGCAGTAGGTTAAAGCAAAAAGACTCAAAATAAGTTTACTTATTCATTGGAAAATGCATCAGAACATTTGAACACGAAGTCAGGGGAAAATGAGACAGCACAAGATGAACCCAGTTGGTAAAGCTGAGGCCAGAGGTCTGGGTTTTTTAAAGAAAGGCAATGTTCCCATATAGACAGAGGGCATCCCACTGAGCATCAGACATCTGCTTTGTTTGCCCAGCCTTTGAGATACTGACCTAACTGCTTTGTTCTTTCACATCAGCATGTCAGACTGGCTACATCCAGGTAGGGGGAAAAGCCCTGATGGCATGGCATCAGGGATCCAGGGGAGGTTGACCTGGCTGGTCCTTGAAGCAACAAAACTGCTGTTGGGTGCAGGAGTCTTCCCTCACAGTAAAGGCATCACTGGGATGGCTGGAGAAAGAAAAGGTGAGTCCCACCATGTGAGGACTCACTGTTAATGTGAGTTAATTGCCTTGCTGCTCCGCTCAGTGCTGTTGCCAACGCCCAGTTAGGATTTGTTGTGACTGTATTATGCCAGATCTTAGCCCAGGTCATAAAAGCAACCAAGAGTTACCATTGCCTTTAATTCAGCATTTTCAGCTGTCAAAAAAAAAGTGTGATTCCTCATGGGTGGGTGCTGATTATAGGACTTGCAAAGGAATAGATTGCACAGGATTTCTGAGGAATTTCCTCATTGCTAGAGAGGCAAATTCTCATGGAACCACTTCTGAAATTACTGTGACCAAAGGACCTGGGGTAAAATATTTAACTTCTTGCTGATGGTACTGGTAGTATGTGAGATTTGTCATTTTCCTTGTGCTAAGAATAAAATACAAGTGGTTTTAACAGTCTTGATTATAATCCCACCTAGAAGCAAGTTAAGACACTTGAATTTGTGATTTCTCCCTGTCCAATCTCTCTGAAAATCCACCTGTTCTTTTATAATTTCTCAGTTTCCCAGGATATTTTGGCAGTGTTGGCCAAATGAGAAATGTCTTTGCATGAGTCTTCTGTATAATGAAAAGAGGCAGAACTGAAGTAGCTGTAGTAACTGTAGGAAAACTTCATCTTCACTGGTTGGAAATAGATCCATGACCTAGAATAAATGCTGCACAGAATAAAATTTCTGTGATAAGCTGTCCACAGCAAAACAGGCAGCAACAAGTCTAATGCGGCAGCATTCCTTGCAATGAGATTTTGTTGTGACCAGATGTCCATGATAGTGATTTTACAATGAAGAATATGCAGGAAGAGGACAAAAATCAAAATGGCATTCTGTTGTTCTTGATATTTACCAGATATTTGCAAGAAAAAATATATTTGTGGGAATTAAAATAGGAAACACTGAAACGCATCATTAAATTTTAAAAATCAACGCTAACAAATAGAGGAATGCTAAAAGGGATCACACAATTGATTGATGCAGGGCTGGCACACCTCTATTCTATTAAGACAGCAAGATGACTGGTAGACCTGAAACACTCTGCCAACACCACTTTAATTAACTTGCCAAATCCAGCCCTTCTCTTGCTCTGGCATCTGTGCCCAGTCCAGTGGCCAGAAAGTGGATGCTGCTGCCATGGGAAGAACAATGCTGGAGGGTACTGTGAGGACTTGGTTTGTGACCATTCCTCCTGCACAGCAAAATGTCCTGCTTCCCTCTGAAGAGGTGGCTGGAAAGTGGAGGGGAGGCAGTGAAAACCCTCATCCGTTCTGTTAGCAAGATGTATTGATTCTTGAGAACATTGCATTTTACAGTGATCTGCCTTTTCCAGTTAATGCAACTTGAATCTGAATCTGGAAAATTTACTATGCTTTTTTAGATCAATACAAGCCTGCCCAGAAGTACATCATTTATGCAGTGGCCAAAAAATGGAAAAAATACAGCTCAGGTATTTCAGCTGCAGAGCAAGGAACAATAAATATGCTTTGGAGATGAAGCCTGATTTTGCTGGAATGATCCAGCTGTTTGAGACATCAAGAAGAGATCACAAAATATACTACAGCCTACAAGTAATCTTGTGTAGCTGCAGACAAAAATTTTGGATGAGAACAACACTGAAAAATCACCCTCCAAAAAAAATCTACATCATTCCTAAGGGAAGGCAAGCATTGGTCCTAATAGCTGAGTTCTGAGAAAGATATTTCCAAGTAAACATAAAATTTTCGACATAGAACACATTTTAGAAATCCTGTCCGCTACTTATACCTTAATTGTTCTTTGCCAGTGGGCCAGTGTAGGTCACTTGCCTAGTCTCTGTCATACCTCCCTTCATGCTCAAGGCTGCAGCTCAGGATCTGAGAGGTAAGGATACCTGTCCCTTCAAGGCAAGTTATGTCATAATTGTCTATTATGTTTTGTGGTGTTTTCTTTTTTCAGGGAGTGGGGTTTAGATGAGAGCATTTCCTGAGATATCCTGCAAATTGTGTGCAATGTTAGTCAGCACAATATAAGAAAGCCATTAGAGAGCACCCAAAGGAGTGTCATGAGGATGGTGACGGGCCTTGAGGTGAACTTGTATGAAGAGCAGCTGAAGTCACCTGGCTTGTTCAGCCTGGAGGAGACTGAGGGGAGACCTCATTGCAGTTACAACTTCCTCATGAGGGGAAGAGGAGGGGCAGGCACAGATCTCTTCTCAATGGTGACCAGGGACAGGACCTGAGGGAATGGCCTGAAGCTGTGTCAGGGGAGGTTTAGGTTGGATATTAGGAAAAGGTTCTTCATCCAGAGGGTGGCTGAGCACTGGAACAGGCTGCCCATGGAAGTGGTCACAGCACCAGGCTGACAGAGCTCAAGAAGCATCTGGACAACACTCTCAGGTACATGGTATGATTCTTGGGGATGGTGCTGTGCAGGACCAGTTGAACTCAATGACCCTTGTGGGTCTTTTCCAATTCAGCATATTCTGTGATTCTGTGAAGAATTGTGTATATGCAGCACTTCAGTACTTAAAATGTTTTATAAAAAAGATGGGGAGATTTTTTTACATGGGCAGATAGTGATAAGAAAAAGAGGAATTATTTTAAATGAAAAGAATGGAGATTTGGATTAGATGTTAGGGGGAAATTCTTTACTGTGAATATGGTGTGGCATGGTAATAGGTTGCCCAGAGACATTGTGAATGCTGCATCCCTGGCAATGTTCAAGGCCAGGCTGGATGGAGCTCTGAGCACTCTAATCTACTGGAAGGTCACTCTGCCTGGTATTGGAACAAGGTGATTTTTAAGATCCATTCTAACCCAAACCATTCTAAAAATCCAAAGGGCTCCATACTTTTCTTTGATTTCAATTATTTTGTTTCAGCAGAGTTTCCTTTGTCTCCCCACCTCTGCTTAACCTCAACCAGCTGGGCTGCTTGGTGCCTCTAGTAAACTCTGGTAAACTCTGGTATGTTTTCCTAGGGTGCCAACTTAACTCTGAGTTGTATGGATGACACATAAATGCCACTGTCACTTCCTTCCCTGTGGTTCTTGACTTTTTTCTCCAGAAATGTGTTCCAAAGATACTGTCAAGCCCTCAAAACTCTCTAACTTCAGGTTCAATAAAGATGCTGTTGTTCTGACCAGTGCCAAGGTCATTAGAACTTGTATGAATGGTCAGTAATTGGAATATAGGTAGTAGGACAACCTAAGTACCGGTTCAGTAGCCCGGTATATATAATAAAGCCTGTGCCACTGACTTCTGGCCCATTTTTTGTGTTTCAGCCCTTTGCCAGTCTTGAAAGCTGTGCCCATTCAGGGGAAGGCACCACAAGGTTCCCATTCTGCTGCACCCAGAGGAATGAAGATATCCACCTGTGGTCTGTGATGGGGGCAACTGCACACGACCTTGCCACTACACACCTGCAGAGCATTACCAGTGGGGTAGTGGGTAGCAGGCAGAAGATTTGCTTAACTGCAGTTGCCTTCCACAAATTACTTAATCCAGTTTCATGTTCCACCTAAAACCCTGAAAAACTGTGAAGTCCCCTAAGTGGTGCTCTCAGGGAGAACTTCCTTAGCTCCAAGTCTGGGTGTAAAGAGACCCTCTTAGGAATATCTGCAGCAATATCTGCAGCACAGCATACAAGTAGTTTTGTGTTCATACCGTCCTCCTCCTGATAAATCCTTCCTTTGTCAGAGGAACCGGTGCAAAGCCCATCCTGCTTCTCTCTGAACACAAGATGCATGCATTTTTGAGACTACAGCATTCCTTAGGCTGCTGGTAAACAGTGCAGATGTGAGATCCTGATTGGCTAGTGTTTAATGAATTGTTGAAATTAAAGGAAAATGGGTTTTTGCCTCTGTTTTGTAACATGCCATGTCCCAGCACTGCAGTGTGGACCCTGCTGCCAAACACTGCTGAGTTCTGGAACTCATCTAGTCCCCATCTGGCTTCTGAAGCACTTGATGCAAGTACCTAGGGCCCACTGACAAGAACTGTGAGATACTGAGAGCAGTCAAGACATGATGAAAATGACAGAAATGCTTATAGAAGAGACAACAAAAAAATGTATAAGGGAAGCATTAAGAGAGTCATTCCTAACAGGCCTTTTTTTTTTGTGTTTTGGTGAGTGAAATGTGCTTGGCAATCCAAAGGCAAGTTAGGGTCCTCCAGAATAAACTTCTAATCTCAGGCATTTTATAGTTTTCCATCACTACTTTCCCAATACAGCTGCAATGGATTGCAAAGCATTTCACAGATGCCAAGCCCCTGTGATTCAACCCTTTTGCCTGACATTCTGCAAACAAATGGTTCATTTTCAATAAAGGTCATAAGTTAAAGGGAAGCAGGAGAGCTATAAAATGAAAATGTATGCTATCTGAAACCCTGTGACAGAAGCAATATAGAGCAGATATTGGTAATGCAATGTAAACATTGGATGAAAGTCCAGTAACACAGCTAGAAAAACAGCATTTCAGCCAGCAAAACCCTGAAAGGAGAACTAGAAGTCTGAAAAGAGGTTTTAAGCTTGTCAGCCTCTGTTTTGCCCCAATGGTTTGAAATTGCAGCAGCAGGGGTTCTTGTTTACAAAGGACATCTTTCATCTCCATGCTGCCAGAGACAGTGAAATGCACCACACACTCATTTTTTGTCATGAACAGTGAGGCAAATCAGAAGGGAAGCTGTACCAAGGGCCTTTGTGAAAGTAAGGGTGAAATGCTATGGGATAATAGGTAGTGAGCCGAAAATGAGCTTGCAGGCCACTCTTTACAGAGCCCAGACCTGCTGCATTTGTTGCTGCTTTGTGATGGAGTGGCATTTCCCCAGGGAATACCACATGTATGTGTATGCGTGTGTGTGCCCTCGCTTTTCTTATTCAGCTTTGTCAGGAGCAGCCCACAGATGACAGCTGAAAGGCCCTGGTGAAGGTCCTGATTAGTGTCCCAATTTTAATTGGTGATACTCACTTGCCAAGGCTACAGTTTATTTAAAATTTAATTGAGAGGTTACTTGCTGTTTATTAGAACTTATTTGCTGTTTTTTAAAGGTTAGACACTATGAAGTGTGCATTTAGACTCAGCTGAAAAAGTTTAGTGTAGAATTATTAGTTGTCCTTGGTTTGTAAAAGAATGTTGGCAAATCTTCAGTTTTACTTCTCCAAATGAATGGTAATTGTGTTTGCTGTGTTTCAGTTGAGATTAGTAATACCTTGTGTTTTCATCCCAAATCAATCTGAATTAGCTTCATTCTCTCAGTGATTAAACAATTGCCCCATTCCAATAGTGTCACTTATTGCTTATATATTGGATGAAAACAGAGACTCCCCCTCTTTTTACTTTTGCACATTTCTGCCTCTGAGTCTGAGCTGGTGAGTGGAAAAATGACAGCAAGATTCAAACTGGTGTTTGAGTTCACATGTACATATGCTGAACCTTCCTTTATATCTGCTTTCAGAATTAGCATTTCTGTAAGACTGCAAAGGCCAACCAGGAAGCATCTGACAATGAATATATGAATTTGAATGAATGGACGAATACCCACTTGCATGCAAAAAACAGGTCTGTATGTTTCACATACAGTTTTAGAGGCAGCAGTTTAAAAACTGGTAGTGAAAATAAAACCTTAAGGTAGGCGGAAGTAGCAAGAGGATGGAGACAACCTAATGTGATGACTGAAAAGAACTGCAGAGCTGTCATGAAACAATATCTATGGTACCAAAGCTGACTTGCATCAGGGTGAGTGATAGCAAAATTACCATGGGTGGTTCAGTGTGTAATGAATTTCAGGTTTTTAATGCGGCGTCAGTGATGGAGTATATTATTACATGGCCAAAGGGGCTTGATATGAACACTTATTAAGTCTTATGACCCTTCAAGCAAATGCAGTACTAGAGCTGCAATGTGCCAAATCTGTCACGGAGTGTTACACTAATCTCCCATTGACTTTTGTGTCAGTTTCCCTTTTAAAGTGATGGCAAAAGGCCAAGAGCTCTGAGGAGGGTGGCAATGTCCCAAAAAACAATGTAAAAGGAAAAAAAAGAAAATTTTGTTATCAATGAACTTTAGGCATGTTGGGATTCAGACAGTTCTGCTATCTTTTAATGTGTCTTTGTGAGGCATACTCTTGGAAATACTCCAGCTGAAAGACTCTCCAACAATGGAAAGAAAGCAAATCAAAGATTCTCGGAGAAGACACAAAATATATTGATGGAAAAAGAAATTAGGATACCAAAAGTTAAGTACAGTGCTTCTGAAATGAGAGGGAGGAGCATCTGAGAAAATTTTAGAGGGTAGGGCAGGGAAGAGGAATCATTCTCGTGTTGCTGCATCCAGGCACTGAGTGAAAACTGCTTGGGCAATCTCTGCTCTGATCTATTACAGTAAAAAATTCCTTACCTTGGAAAATGCTGCAGCATCAGGCTTAAGATCCTCCCTTTTAATTGTTTTGTTTTTGAAGCTTGTCCTGGGATACTAATTATCTATTGGTTTTGTTTCATGCAAGTAGGGCCTCCATTGCCTTTATTAGCTGACTCAGTAGAGTTCGGGTGCTCCTCTCACACATTGTGCTTAGGTGGAGGGCATTGTTTCATTACAGTTCCACTGTGACTTGCAGTTTCCTATTTTCTTGCATTGCTTCTGGGGACTGTGTAGCTGATTATTTAAGTGCCCTCTTATTAGCAAACATTCTCTTGTGTTAAGCAAACAGACATCAGCTTTATTAAACATAAATTGCTCTATAAATTTTGGTAATTAGAAAGCCATTAGAAAGCACAGACAGAAAAAAGTACGTTAAAAAGCTCATTTAGCAAAATGGGAATATTATAATAATCATTACAAAATGAGGAGAAGAGGTTTGATCAATTTTGAAAGTCCCTGATTGACTGAAAACTAATGTTTTTGTGCTCACATTCTCCCTAGAGTAAACATGCAAAGAAATAGATAGTGGCTGGAAATTATGGTGAAGACACTTAAAAGCATCTAGTTAGGAAAGAGACCAGAGGGAAGAGAGGAAAGTGGTGTTGAGAGGGTATGAAAGATGGATTGAACAAAATTTAAAAATCAAACACAGCCAGCCAGAAGAAAACAGCAGAGATGGGAAAGGTGGAACTTAAAAAACCTGAGGCTTTCCTGCAGGCAGAGACCATCTAGGAGGCTGCTGGAGCAGAGGGGGTGGTCCCTGCAATACATCACAGAGCTCACCTACTTATTTATATGCAAGTGATGAATTCTGCTCCTCTCTGTTGTTAAGTGATGAACAAGGGAATCAGCTCTCACCTGTAACCCACACAGGCCTGTGCAGATATTGTGTCTCCTGTAGTCTTTCAGATCTTAACATTTTTCCAACCCAGGATTTTAAATGAGATTTTTTTTGGACATGGAAGAACACCTTAGGGAGTGAATAGTGTCAGAGGCAGGACACCTTTGATTGCCAATAGCAGAAAAACTGGAAGCAGTATCTTTGTGACCTTACATTTTGTGAGACCTTTGTGTAGCCAAAAGTGTTCTTGTGGAGTATAAATTAGCAGAGAAACATATAGATGGGGCCATTTCTGAAATGTAATAAAAATAGGGGGCCTGAATTATTCAGCTCTGTGTTTTGCTTTTGAAGCTCATTGAAAGCATCATATTTGCTTACAAAAACCCTAAAGCTATGAAAATGCAAATGGAGAGCTGGGATACCACGTGCTCTTGAAGACCATTCACTTTCACTGCTGATCAGCCTATGCAATTGGAAACAAATCTGGGCTACCAAGTTTGGTTATCTGCAGGAACGAGAGATCCTAACGTGCTTGTGATCCTTCCAGCTCATTAATGTTTTGGAGTTTAGACGATGCTTCTCTGTGCTTGGAAGAGAATAGCCTTTATAAAAGCTTGGTGGGGTGATAGAGACGTGGGTTGGCAGAGGGCAAACTGACTGCTCAGGGTAGGACAAGCCCTTTCCTCTGGAAGCCAGCTGCCCAAGAAGCCTAGCTCCTTCTGGGAGAGCAGCATGAGTCCAGTTCTGAAGTCTGAAAACCGGAGCTGTGTAAGAGGAAAAATGGCATAATCTGTCACATTTTTAGCCACCATTTTATTTTAAGCAGGTACTAGCAAGTATAATTTGAGGGGTTAGTCAATGTATTTGTTTTCTTCTAATACAAATCCAAATAAGTAACTCATGCATTAAATATAGTAAGAGTTTTAAATTTTCCATTAATCCTGTGAAAATTCTGTTTTCCCTATAGACAAGCTGTTTATTATAATAATTAATAACAAATGTGCTGAAACCTGAGATTGGATTTCTATTAGTCCCTTTCTCTCATGAATGTCCAGATATACACTTTTAATATACCTCTCAAATACTGTTATTCCTATGAAATTTTTATGTGTAGATGAATACATTTAGAAAAAAGTGTATACTTGTGCACACAAGCAGAAATAGCACCTGCATGCAGATACACATATTAGTTTCTCTACGTAGCACATATATAAAAGTATACATAAAGAACCGCAGTTCAAATGTACAGCATTTCTTTTTAGCATGGCTAAAACACAGGCACCCTGATGGGACAGAAAGAGAACCATGAACAAACTACTGTAGAGGAAGCAGCAATTTCATCCACATGCACCAGGGAAATTCTCCCTCATTGTGAAACACAGTACTGTCTTGAACATGCAGGTTAGGAGGAGGCAGATGGTGAGTTAAAGTGAGATTAAACACAGCTGATCTACATGAACACTTTCTCAGGTTGCTTTCTTCTCTTCCTCATGCATCTATTTGTTTGGGGCAATTGTTTAATTCCATTATTGGTGGAAATATGCTGGCCTTGAATACTGCACAGCTCATGCTTTTGTAGAAAGAGCCAGGACGGAGCCAGAGAAAGACATTTTCATCTGTGTGCAGTAGTCACTGTTGTTTTCTTTCAGATTTCTGCAACATCCACCACCAAATCATTCACCCTGGAAGTGAGCTAGTGGGTAATGAAACAACACAAATGAATAATGATAGTAATCATAAAGTATACCTGCATGTAAATGAAGCAAAACTGAATAATTCACAAGAACATTTTTTCCCAAGGAAAAATGCTTCTAGCCAGGTGGAAAGTAAACAAAGGCTTGTGACCTCTGTGTGAGAGTTTCCCTGCTCTACATAGCACAGTGTGCCTGTTTCTTACATTAGTAAACCATATTTTCTTTATCCTGGCACACTTTCTTGAAGACTGGGAAATTAAGAGGTTTATGATTTTTGTGTGGCTATAAACATAGGCTGAATTTCACAGAAATTTTTTATTCCCAGTTCTTTTGCAATAGATGTATTCTCTGAACTTTCCCAGATCATGGGGTTGGCAGCATCCCCACAAATATATACATTAAACTAGGAACTGGCCTCATTCCCTCAAAAAACCCGGGAAACACTGCCCGAACTGTTAGACTTCCAAATTCCCACTGACCCCTGTGTGCACAATCCAGGGAGTCTGCAATATACGATGTATCAGGCATCACCTCATGTCACGCCTGGCACTCTGTTTTTCACACTGTTGGAGTTTCAGCATGGGTCATGGTGGGGGGATAAAAGGCTGTTGTCCAGCCTGGCTGCAGCTGCAGGATGAGTACAAGGGGGATGGACAGGGGGCTGCACAGCCACTGAGGTGTCCTGTGCTCCCAGACATGCGTGGGGCTTCGTGTGCATGGATGTGTGGTAACACAGAGTATGTTTCCATTCCTTCCTCTCCTCAGTCTGCACAGCAAAGGACAGGCCTGACTTCAGACACGTAGCAACTCAGAGGGTGGGGGAAAAAGGGATAATCATGAAAGGCTGTAGAGTAAAACGTGTCTAATACAGAAGATGGATGTGCAGTGGAAAAAAGTGAATATAGGACTGCGATTTTTCTTATCGTTAGAATCACACTGGAACTATTATAAGTAGGTTTACTGCATATAAGATGCAGGCAAATGATCTCAGTTCTGAAGGATTTTTTTGTTTGTTGGTTTTGGGTTTGGTTTTTTGGTAAATGAGATGGCTTCTATACGATAGAAGCACCTTTTAAGTTAATCAAACTGTATATAAAAGGCTGGCACACATTTCATTTTAATATGTTATGCTATTCTATATTTGCAACACTTCCCATATAGCAGGCAGGATGCTAATCTCTTCTCCACCTGTACACATCCAGAATAACTCCCCCAGCTTTGATGTCAATACATGGCAATGACTACCTGATGGTGCAGTGTGCTCATTTATTTACCAGGCATCACCTACTAATTGTTGGCCGCTTCTAAAATATAGTTTAGCCTTAAGAGCAGCAGAGCCATCCTAGTCAATTTTGTGTCCTTGGGCCCAGGTTTTGCACATGTGCAATGCTGTACACATGATGTACACCTCTGATGGGACCTCTGTGCCTACACAGAGCCACTCTGCCAGCTTCTCAGTGAGAGCTGCTTGGGTACCACCTCAGCCTGAGCTGCTCTACCCATACCAGGCTCACTGGCCCTGCCTGCTCTGGGAGATGCAACCATCATCAAAGCAAAAACTAAGAACCTGCTGTAGTGCAATCCCCACACTGTTGGGTGGAGGTTTTTTGTGGGGAGGTTATGCATGGAAATAAGATGGCAGTGAGTAGAAGAGGCTCCTTACCAAAGAAGAAGAGATTTTAACATAGCAGGCAGCTAAATGCATATTATCTTGGTTCAACAGGCCATTATTGAAGCCCTTAAATTCTGAAAAGCATGGATCAGTCAGCTCTTCAGAAATCTCAGAGTCAGTTCAGAGCCTGCAAGACCCCCTTTTAAAAAATTCTGGCAGATGGATTTTCTCTGCCCTGTATCTTAGATTTTTCTGAACCTCTTCTGGCAGCTCAGTGTAGTCTCAGAATAGCATCACAAAGTGGAAACTCAGCACTGTTTCTTATTTCATGAATAAAGATTTGACAAGTGATGTAGATATTTAGATCAAATCCAGTTTCATCATGATTCTTTCATGAATTTTCTAACCCGACTGCTACTAAACTTTGTCTGAGTATGCAATTAAATAATGCCTGTTCAAGGGATGGGATTAGCAAATAAGTATACATCAGTCCAATGTCATTTGAAAGCAGTGCCCAGTCTCACACTGATGTGATTGGCTGTGGACAATAAGACAGTGGCAGTGTTTTTTTCCTGACAGAAGAAAGACTGCTCTGTAAATTGGTTTCATTATAGTGCATCCAACTGCTCCCTGCCTCCTCCTGCATTCACTGAAAAGCAAGTTCTTTTACATAACTCAATAAATAAAAGATCTGGCCAGTGTTTTGGAATCCAAACATTCCATTTATTTTGTATTAGTTTAATCCAAACACATGTCACAGAAGCTGTAGTTGCTGTGAATCAGTGTGTTACTACTGAGATATGAAGCATATGTGCCTGTGCCTTGAAAGAAAGCACCACTCCTTTGTGGATGTTTTCGTTTTGCAAGTTAAAGCGTTTTAAAAAAAATTATGCATTAACTCTAAAAGATAAACACCATTTATCAGTAAGACACAATATGATCATCCATTTTGACAGCCAAGTGATATCTCTTATTTATAGGAGAATCACTGTACGTATCCAACTTTTTTTATTATTGCATTTCCAGCATTGCCAGCTGAGGCAGGTATGTGAAACCCAGGGAAATGAAGACCTCTGGGTTTTGGCAAACTACATGAGAGGCTTTACTACATCGCTACTGAATAACAAATCATACCACTGAAGAGTCTATTAATGGGCTCCTTTTCAGTGAAAGAAAACAAGTCCATAAGGTAGTGGTTAAAGAAATAAGGAAAAAGGATAAATACTATGGTCTCATTATGGTTCAGATTTATAATGAAAAATGAACAAATAGTCTGTCTTCTTTCTTAAAAGGAAAGGAAAAAAGGTACCCATAAAGGTAGGAGTATGAAAATGTTCCTTTCCAGGACCTCAGTTCATAAGAGCACGACTGCTGGTTATAAAAATCAAAATTGCAAGGAGCATCATGCCACAAACAAGAAATTCTATCATCAGCCTCCTGGGATATCATTACACTGATGGAGGACAAAATCAAAATGGTCTGGATAGTTTTTTTCAGAGCTGTACTCATGGCATCCATCCAACAGCTCCAGCATTACCCAGGATGCAAATTAAAGGGGAGCTGTCAAATATCTTATGGAATCTTAAATCATTGTTTTGTGTTAAAACTCTATAACTATACAAAGTAAACTATATCTCACTTTATTTTTTTCAAATGCTGAATGCTGTTGTACACATATATCAAGCATGAAGACAGCCTTAAACCACATTTTAGCTAGCTCATCCATCACTAGCATATCATTCCTTTTTTGGGGGGG